>CAUYQS010064273.1:0-13751 GCA_963574585.1 Otolemur crassicaudatus
CATACTGAACCTCAGAGTCAAAGCATTCTATAATAGACATACTCTTATTCGACAATGTGAATGTTACTTTTTTTGCATTATTATTATTGCTCAATATTCTGTTGCAACAATCGTCTGATTTCTGTTCTGAATGTATTTATCTTCATTCATTCTTTATGAGGCTTTTGTTTCTAGTCCTTTTCTTAAACATTATTATTGTTATTAAATTTTAAGTCTTTTTAATTTTGTGAAGGCAAAAAGTGGAAACCAAATAAACACATGTATATGTTAAAAAAAAAAGTGTGGTATATGTATACCCTGGAATACTATTTAGCCATAAAAAGATGGAGACTTTACATCTTTTGTGTTTACCTGGATGGAGTTGAAACACATTCTTCTTAGTAAAGTATCACAAGAATGGAAAATCAAGTATCCAGTGTACTCAGTACTAATATGAATCTAGTAGACAAAACAACATACACCCACATAAGAGGAAAACACAATTAAATTCAAGTTGGGAGGGAAGCAGAGGAGGGAGCAGGGAGAGGGGAGGAAGGAGGTGAATGGGTGTGCTCTCACCTAATGGGCACAATGTTAGGGTATATGGCAGACCTCCTGGGGAGGGGGCACGACTAGAACAGGGACTTTCCCTAACAAACACAAGCATTGTAACCCAACCTACACAAACATTTGTACCCTCATAATCTGAAAAAAAAGAAAAATAGAAAAAATCCATATGATGAAATTCTAACCCCCAATGGGATAGTATTGGAGATGGGTGAATCGGATGCGTGCCCTCATCAAAGAGACCCCCCAAGAGAACGCTCTTGCTGTCTGCCGTGTGAGGACACAAGCAGAAGTCAGCTGTCAGAAACCTCATCAGTTCCTGAGCATACTGGCACCCCAATCTTGGACTTCCAGAGTCCAGAACTGGGAGAAATATCTACATTTCTGTGTGTAAGTCACCCAGTCTGTTGTGGTACTTTGTCACACAGTCTGAACTTACTAAGACACATGCCAACCTCTTGTTCCTGTGTGTGACTCACAAGACCCCATTTTTGCACCCCAATCGTGGACTACATTTCTGTGTATAAGTCACCAGTACTGTTGTGGTACTTTGTCACAACAGTCTGAACTTACTAAGACACATGCCAACCCCTTGTTCCTGTGTGTGACTCACAAGGCCCCATTTTTGCACCCTCCCAAATGTGGCTGGTCCTCTAACCCCAGGAGCCCTCCGCACTCCCAACACTGACCAGGCCTTGTGAGCCTCCAGCACTTCTGTGGTGCCTTCTCTCCTGTGGCCCTTGCTCGTGCCAGTGGCAGGTGGTTGACCCTGAATTCACCTGTTTTTGTGCCAGGCATGGGTGCTTCTGGCAGCAGAAGTGCCCTTGGGGCAGGCACAGAGCTTGGGACAGGGACATTTTTTGAATCAAAGTGATGACTAAGCAGCAAGTCTTTTCTTTAGATGCTATCTCTGTGCCACGCATCATTGGCATGTTCCCTCCCCAATATGGAAAAATCCACAGGCACAGGGACAGTGCTCCTGAGGCCTCTGGTGCTGGTTGGAAGAAAGGGCGATAACTTACCCTGATTCTCCAATGTGGGCCATCTGGGCTGGGCCCCCATATGGAAAAATCCACAGGCACAGGGACGGTGCTCCTGAGGCCTCTCTGGTGCTGGTTGGAAGAAAGGGCGATAATTTACCCTGATCCTCCAATGTGGGCCATCTGGGCTGGACGCTCAACCAACAACAGGGCTTCTCCTAGGAAAAAAAGCCCTACTTGTTTTCTAGGCAAATTAGTTTGGGACATGGCCACCATGCTAGGTTGCTGCCATTTCTGCTGTAACTTCATGAGATGGAGAGAATGAAAGGCCGAGAGACCCAGGAGGCCCCAGGGCCAGTTGCCCAGCTCTAGGAGGACCTCCAGCCTGGCTTTGGACTTGGTTGCAGTTTCCAGTGGGCACCCCAGGTATGGGCACTCCTACCACACCACCTTCACACCTTTGCTGAGGCCCTGGGTCCAGTCCAAGGCTGTGCAGGAAGGAGCAGGCATAGGGCCTACCCTCCCCATGGGGCCACCACCTGCCAGACAAGGACACTGGGCAGAGGAGCTGCAGTCCAGGTGCTCTGAGAGGGTCCTCAGGCCAGACATGAGCAGAGCAGGCAGAGATTGTGGAGCGGTGAAGGAGCGCTTCCTGGAGGAGAGCCAGTCCAAGCCAAACTCTGGAGAGGGTGACGTGAGGACGAGGAGACTGTGTGAGGGTAAGGGAAACGACAGACTTGAGACAAGACAGATGCATCCAAGCTGGAAAGCTGGTGCTAAGACAGGGACCCCACGGGTTGAGGGAAGAAGGGTGCTTTGCCATTGGCCACCTGGTCCAGCCCCCACATTGTGCAGAGGAAGTGACTTTCCCAAGGTCACTACATGTAAGTGATGAAGCTGGGGCTCAAAACCAGGCCTGCTAACCCCAAAGCCTGCGGCCATGCCTCTGTAGGAAGCCAGCTGCCTCTTGCAACCAAAAGATTGAAAGGTGCCTGGGGCCAAGCCCAGCCTCCATCAGAGTGGGGAAAGAACACTACTCCTGGGGGCAGGTGCCACAAGTCTGGTTCTTTTCATCATCTTCCTTAAAATAGCAGGTGTAGAGAGTGCCTCTTCCTCTGGGAAGCCTTCCTCCATACCCTCTCCTCTTTCACTCCCTCTAGGAATGCCTTCTCACTTTACTGTGCGGTACTGTAAATATCTTTCAACATCTTTCAGGGTGAGATACATCGGCCTGAGCATTGGTCCCTGGAGGCTGGCCACTATTGCTGTGAACTGTGTCAGTCCTGACCCAGACCCCACCCTGAGACTGACTCCTGAACTGCCACCTGGCCTGAGCCTGGCCTTGCCTCATCCTTGCCCTTCTGTGCTTCTCAGTGGTGACATGCATTCACTACAGCCACATTCAGTCCCACCTGCAGCCCCCCAGGAAACCTGTGTCCCATAGGTTTGCCCTGCCTGGCCCTGGCATCAGGAGTTTGAGTGGTCTTTCTACCATTAAGGCCAGTTTTGCATGGCCCCAGGATCCAGGCACATTCTCTCTCCCAGGGCAGCCTTTGTAAAATACCTAGGGTTTGGGCTCAAACAGGGACCATACGACAGAAGAGACAAGAAGTCTCTGGAGGGGGATTATGCACCTGGTTTCTGATGGACCAGCCAGGTTGGTGGCAGCAGCTCTCCCAGCCCCTCTCCAAGGAACATTTAATACACGGCTAAAGGACTGAATGACAAACTTTATTAGAAACGCTCCTCATTCATCAAATTCACATTAAAGTTGGGGGAGGCAGTGCCATCTGGGGCTCTGGGATCTCATTCCTGTGACTGTTCCCAGTTAAAAATGAGTCTGGGTAGAGCAGGTCCAACACACACACGAGATGCCAAATGGTGGTGGCGGCAGCAGCAGCAGCAGCGGCAGCAGCGGCGGCAACTCTCCCATGAGAGGACTAGGCTTGGAGCAGGTGGAGAACTCATCTCCCACGCTCTCCTCTCCAGTCACAGGGCTACCCCTGTGGACCCCAAGCTGATAAATAAACAGCACATCACACACACATTGCAAACAGGACACAAACTCGTGGAAGTCTCCTACAGTGAAAAAATAATTCACTCAAATAAAGCTTTGCAACAGCCAAGCTGCACCCTGAATGAATGGCTTCCCAGAGACCCTTGACACTCCAGGGAGGCTCCGCAGCCAAGAACATCCCCAGGCCCCTTGTTCCCCCATTAGCACCTTTGGACTAAGTACTATCCTCTCCACACTCCTCTTTTAAAACACAAATGGTACTTAAAATAATAAGGATGCCCTCCCTGGAGTGAGTCAGTCAGACCCGTCCCCCCGAAGAGAGGTGTCTAGGGGGTCCAGACAACGTGTGTGTGTCATATGTATGTGTGTGTCTGGGAGGGACAGTGTGGGGAAAGGGGCAAGTAAACATGTTCAAAGAGGTAAGCGGAAGTGGCCACACACTGCTTTGTCCACATGCCAATTCTGTGGTTGGGCATCCTGGGAACAGTCTGCTCAAGTTCCCAGACACTCAAGTGGCAAAAAGTACTAAGATGTCATGGCCATCCTGCTGTCCTGGTCAGAGTGGGGGCCGGGGGGACACGGCACCAAGCTGCTCTCACTCTCACCATTCATTATTCAGAGGCAATTTTCTCCCCGCATCGGCCAGTTTTCCCCTGGCCCTGTCTGCAATGGGGCACACAGCAGAAAGTCTCCTGCCTGAATGTTTTATTCATTCTCTTGAATGAGGAAATGGGCTCTCTGATCAATACGGTAGCGCTGTGTCCTGGTCGGTGGGCAGGATTTCCAGATGTGGCTCCAGGCTCCAGGCTCTTTGTGGCTCCCAAGGAGGTGTCTGACTTGGGAGGACTGCTCCGAGGGCAGTAAATACTGTTGGCAACACGCATTTTGTTTCCAAAGTTGGTGCCATGTCCTGGCCTTTCAGAGAACTGAATGTCCTGGGAACCAGGGTAGGGAGATCCTTTTCCCAGTGTGCCACATGACCATGAATGCCAGGAGCACAGCATGGCCCTGCCGGACATGGCCACGCTGTGCATCAGTGCCCGACATCACTGGTACTGCAGATAGTTTTTGAGAGACTGAGGCAGGGGCAGGGAGCTGATGTCTCTCAGGCGCTGGCGGCCCAGGGCTGAGCGGACCGATCTCCGGCACAGGTCCATCAGTGGCAGGGGCTCGGCTGCAAAGAGAGGGACAAGGGATGTGGTTAGAATCTGCCCCACACCTGCCTGGCACCTTGTCCTCACTGCCCCCACCACCCACTGCCTGCCCACCTGCTGCTCTGAGCTGACATCAGGGTCCAGGCGGCTTCCCTTCTGAGAAGCCTTCTCTGGTTACAAGAGCCAGAGGCCTAGGGCCATGTTTATTAGACTGTGGAATGCAACTGGTGAGACTAAATAATCAGGAAATCAATTGAATGGGTGGTGACCGGCAAGATATTTCTAAAAAGAAAAATAGAGAAAATGGGAGCAATGCCCATAGCAAGGATAAATGCTGTTTCATGAAAGCTTTGTCTCTGATGTAGGTGTTTAGCGGGTCTCATTGTAAAAAGTTCTTCCCACTGCGGGTCATAATCAGAAATGCCGGCAAGCTGCTGCTCTCGGGCGGATCGGCAGAGGGGCATCCTCTTAGAAACAGGCTAGATTCTGAGAGGATGTCGGAAATGCCTCTGAACCCTCAAATTCCCCCTGTATCTTTCTTTGGTGGACAGCAGAGGGATGCACTTTCTTCCAAAGCTCAGTTCTATAAAAATTCATAAATTGAGATCCATAAGCAATGGCATGTCTGGACAGAGGACCAGTTAAGCCTATTTTAATTGGGTTTATTACTGACGCACTTATTAAACTCTCATTCTCTTCCAGGACCTCTCATTTGTCCTGGAGATACAGAGATTATTAAGACAAGGCCAGAAGCAGCTGTGGAAGTGGAGGAAAGGCTCATGGGCCGAGATTTTAAACAGGAGAATTATTTTAATAGAGTTTAATATAAGCATCAATTCTTAAAAGCACAGGGACAGAAACTGGGCAGTTCCTGTATAGAGGAGCCATTTATAAGCTTCAAAGAAAGCACCTCTGAATGGGGTTTTGAAGGGTGAACAGGAGTGTTACAGCATGTGACGGTGTTGCAGGCAGAGATAACAAGCGAAAGCACAGAGGTTTAACACAAGGCAGGCTGGGAGGCTTGTAGGGAGAGGAGTACGTCAGTCAGCTGGTATCAGAGGGACAGCACAGAAAGATGGTCCAGTTGCGTGTCCCCTTGTATGGCTTGTGTAGGCCTAGTCTCCCAAGCCACCAGGAACATGCTGGAAGCCTGAATCTGCATCTTAATACTTTTATGGTAACAGCATAAATGATATTTTTAAAGTACTCTATAATGTATTATACTAAAATACAGTTAGGGTTCCTCAAACATTTTAAACAGGGGGCCAGTTCACTGTCCCTCAGACCGTTGGAGGGCCAGACTATAGTTTAAAAGGAGGGTGATTGGTGGGATCACGCCTATGGTTCATCCTATAAGGGTACATGTGAATCTCTCTAATTGTAGAATATAAATGTCTAAATACAATAACTAAGAAAAAGACATGAAGGCTATGTTAACCAGCTGGATGAAAGTATTTCAAATTGTATATAGAAACAGTACACTGTACCCCATGATAGTATTAATGTCCACTGCTATGATTTAATTAAAAAAAAAAAAAGAAAAGAAAAACACAGGAAGCAATAAATAAATAAATAAATAAATAAATAAAAGGACAGGCAGCAGCTAAGCAAGACAGGCAGTGGTGGTAAAAACATCCGGTGGGCCAGATAAATGCCCTTGGCGGGTTGCATATGGCCTGCGGGCCATAGTTTGAGGATACCTGGTTATTGTCATCAGTGGTAAATACTAACAAAAGAGTAAGAATAATAGCTGAAGGCATGGGACTATGGTTGGCAGTGTGTTTCACAGAAATTTTCATTTAACCAGAACTGCAGAGTTAATGAGATGAGGTATCAGAATTCAAAGGGACTTGGCTCATGTGTCAGAAGCCATGTACAAAAACATGGCCAGCTCTCCTCCACCAAGGCCGTATCCTGGGCTATCTGCATGGAGTGTCCGTGGCGTCAAACACTTTCATTTTCATATCCTCTTTCAAAAAATGTATTATTGAATAATAATATCATCCATTGATATGAAATGCGAAGAATAGGCAGATATATAGAGACTGTATACCGATACACAGTGTGAGGTTAGCCAGGGAAGCCCCGCACGCCCCATCTTCTAGGCCCAGAAGGCCATTTGCTCACCAGCCCCACTGGTCAGTGTATGACTGTGCTCAGACCAACACTTGACCTTCCCTTCATGAGCGTGTCCTCATCTGTCCTCCAGCAATACCCTATACCCAGCTTTTCTCCCCATCCCCCACCTTGCATCAGGAAAACGGAGCTGTTAGAGTCTGATAATCACTGCCAGAGCTTAAGAGATTTCTTCATCGTGCTATTGCTCTGGGAACAGAACACGTCCTCCAGGCCCAAAGTGCACTGTCTTGTTAGCAAACCCAGCTCCCTGTGTGTTCCTGCCCAATTAGGGGCTGAAGGGAAGAAGGAGAGCATGTCTCTTACCTTCACCTCTCTTCAGTCATTGAAATCAATCTAGAGCCTAAGTTCCAAAGGAAGGAAATGGGGCTGGAGTTCAGAGAACCTTGGGAGTTCTAAATATGAAGTACAAGTAATCTCCCAAAGAGATGGTCCAAAATGCACAGAGAAAGCCCCTCAGCTCCTGCCCCAGCTGTGGAACTTGAAGAGCTCTAAGAATGTCCAAAGTTGGCTGGGCCCATCCCTGACTCTTCTTTCTCACACCCCTTGGCTTTGGGGCCTTTCTTAGAACTGCCAAATGTTGAGGCTTTGGAACTCATCACCCAGATGGGAATGAAAACAGTTTGCCAGTACAAGAGCTATTCTCAGAAATACTTTTCAACTAAAGCTAAAACTGGAAAAGAATTATGGTTCATAAAGGTGAATATCTAAATGGCCAATAAACATATGAAAAAATAATCAGCTTCAGGAATCATCAGAGAAGTACAAATTGACGCCATAATACTCTACTACATGACAACCAAGTTGACTAAAATGAAAGAGACAGTATCAAGTGCTGACAAGGATGTGGAGACACTGGAACTCTCAAAAGGCTTCAAGTGGGCATGTGAACTGGCACAACCACTTTAGAACACTGGGCACACCCACTGAAGCTGAATCCTTCATGTAAAATCCTAACAGAAAGTCATACATATGTTCACCAAAATGCCCATACACAAAGCTCAAAGGACCATTACTTGTAATAGGACAAAATGGACTGTATCTACAGTGGAACGTAAAAATACATTGTGTATCTTCATACAGTAGAACACCAATCATTCATGAGAATGCAAGGACCACAATTACATGTGAAATCTCTCAAATACATGTGCATCTCTCAAATATAATTTTCACAAATATACTTTTGAGTGAAATAAAACCATATTTTCAGCCAAAGAAAACTACATCTTGTGTGACTCCTCTGTGTAGAGTTCAAAGCAGGGGGCTGAAGTTAGGCAGTGATGATCTCAGGGTAGTGAAGATGGGGAAGGGGTACAGGGGACACCCTGGGTGAGCCACAGAACCTTGCAGGGAATTTGTTTTTCTATCAAAAATCAGCAAACAATTTTAGAGTAAAAATAATAAATCATTGGCAGCCAGGGGTACCTCAGCTCCCTGATGGGACACAACTCAAACCTAGCATCTGCCTCCCAGCCCTAAAGGGGCTATCTGTAATCCTCAGTTCCCACTTCTTGGAGCCACATTTTTCTCATCTGTAAAATGGGAATAGCAACACCTCCTTCTGTGGGCTGTTGTGACGATGGCTTGGCACGACATGCTCCTTGCCTAAAAGGTACTCTCGAAAGTATGTCTTATTTCAGGCCATCAGCCCTAGAAGTACCTTTACAAACAGTCATAATTATTGTGATTCTAAAAACGCCTCAGTGCATCATCCTAATTGACAACAATGTTCTGCTCTTGATGAAGATTTAGTAGAGCCTGGGCTGGATGTCTGGTTCTGTGCTAAAAATATCCCAAAGCAATCATTTCAAAAGTTTCCCAGGAACCTGAATTGTCCTTAATTCTCCATAACTAACCTCCTGCACAACTCTGAGTGCAGAACGTTTCAGGGACTCTGTTTTATTATAATAAAATGGGGAGGTTAGCTCATCTGGTTCCAATGGCCTAAGTCTGCGATGGAAATGGCAGAGACCTTGGCATAGGGGTTGGGGTCTTAAGCTGCTTCCCTGGGCCAGCTCCTGAGTCATGCTCCAGCCCACCCCTACTCCTGCATTTATATTTGTGAAAAAGTCAATGTTTTAAGATCAAGAGGTGAAATTCTCTTGTGGTAATTTTGGAAGATGGTCAGCAGATAGGGGAGGGTTCCAGTGACAGCCTTGAAATCTAAACATGAGTGGGCCGGGGCACTCTGTTTTCAGGAGAGACGCACAGGTGCAAGTACACACACACTGCGTGTGTCAGACACCGTACTAGTCACTTATCCAGACACTATGGTTTTCGGGTCTGAAGACTCAGACGATTGCTTTCGTGTCTCCGAGCCCCACTTCACGCTGCTCCTTTTGCCTAGAACACCCTCCCTACGCTTCCTTCCAGGAGCTCGCCTCCTCTTTCAGGACTCGAGTAAAGCGTCACTGCTTGCCCAGTGATTTGCTCCTCTGCCCTCGGCATCTGCACCTGTCAGGTGTCATCCACTTAGCAAATTAGGCAAATGCACAAGTGAACCATTACCTGCAGGAATGCTACTTCTAAAATACAGAATCCCTGAACCAACTGGCTCTGTCATAGCCAGCGGAGACCTTGGCTCACATCGAGAAGGCATTTGGAATGCGGACAGTTCTTTGTTGACAAGGTTCACTGTTTCCCTAGCAAATAGCATTGTGGCTACAGCTGGGACACAAGCAGCGTCGTCAAACGAACTCTGCACCAACACGCGTCATCAGCACAGATGGTCCCCACAGTCCAGGTGGGGCCCTCATTTTTTCCTGGGATAGAGAAATATCGAGTTACTTCATGTGCACAGAGGAGTGTTGCACAGGAAAATACTCCTAAATAATGCATGGCCTTCCCTAGCAACGCTGCAGAGCGAGGACGGGAGAAACCTCCAAAGGGGACAACCCAGAACAGAGTGCTTGAAAAATTCCATCTGAACGTTTCCACGGACGGTGTGGAAGCACAGAGGGCTGCTGGAAGCACAGAAGCAACGTGCTCAGAGGGCAGCCTGGGCCAGGCGCTGCGCCCTGCCCACCCAGTGTCTCTCTGAAACGATGCCCACGTGTGTGTGCGTGTGCAGGAAGGACAACGGCGCTGGGAAACGAGAAAGGCAGTCAGCAGGCTGGACACTGGGCACATTCCAGGAGGGCAGGAAGCAGCTGGGATAGGATGGTGGAGAAATCAAGCCGAGAACCTGGCAGCCCAGTACACCAGGGGCGAGTATGAATCAGACCACGGGAGCCGCAAAGAAGTCCTAAGCTCCAGGAAGCAAATATGGGGGTGATTCTTAAAGAACTGTGATCCCAACACCCAGCGGTGTGTTCTTGCCCATGCCCCAGCTGATGCCTGAGCCTGCTCTTGGTAAGGGGTGAGCAGCCTTTGGGGGAGGCTCTTGGTTGGTGTCAAGGTCCAACAGAGAAGCCAAATGGGGCTTTCTCACGGCAAAGGTGGACAGGATTGGTGGGAGAGAAAGACACTTTCACTTAGATGAAGAACCTAAGCGTCTGGCCTGCCCTCCAGCTCCCTGACTCAGTACCCGGTAGAAAAGTCTGTTTAGCAAAATACTCTCACCCAGACTCCTCCTGGATCCCCTAGGGCCTAGGCAAAGGGGTGCTACACCAGTGCAGAGCACACAGCAGCTGTCTTTTCATGTGTATTCAGGGGCTCTGAAAGAAGAGCCTCTATCCACCTACTCTGAAGGTTACTCAAGGAGGTACTCCAGAAAAATGAAAAGGAACCCAAGAAACAGGGTGGTACCTGCTTCCAGAGAAAGAGAATAAATAGAAGATAACAAGAAGGGAGGTAGAAGGGAACCATATGAAGATCCATTAGCTCTGGAGGCCTGGAAGAACCACCTTCCAGCAGCTGCTGCTGTGTCACGAGCCCCACCCGCTCCCCAGCAGCCTCTGTGCTTCTTTCCCTCTGATCCCAGCCTTCAGCTTCCCCACCACCCAAATCCTGCACTGTGCCCTCTGGGACCCACTCTCTGCTACAGAAAACTGCACCCCAGCTTCTTCTTAGAGAGCTCCTCCCCTACCTGCCTCCCCTGGACCCAGCATGACGTCCCAGCACCCCCTGCCCTTTGGCCATGTCTAGGGCTGCTGTTCACTCAGCAGAACGTTGGGGTAGGCTCCTCCTGGCTCCCCTGTCACATACGAAGTGCTGCACCTGCCATCTGCTAGTGAGAGGTCTCCCTTCCTCTGTGGCTCCCGCCCCCCACCTCATCCTCTCCCCACTCCCTGCTGCTGTCATCTGCTGACTGCTGACCCCTCATGTGTAGGGCTTTAGGCCAGCCTCCCAGACCCTCTCCAGCCACCCCTACCAGCCCCCGATGACAAATCTTCCACAAAGATAACTCTGTCATCGTGATTGGCTCTTCTTCAGGGACCCTGTCCACCCAGCCACTGCCCTCAGCCCCTGAATGCTCATCCGGCATACCCTGTCTCTGACCACTGCATGTCCCCCAAGGTGACCATCACTTCCCCTCTATGAATTCTCTAGGCTCAGGCCCTCTCTTAAGGTCTCCACCTACCAGCCTTCCCTTTCTTCACCCCTGCCTCCCCCCACATCCAGCTGAACAATTTGCAATTTGCCAGGACCAAGAGAGTGGGGTCACACAGGCATGGTGTGGTGGCCAGTGGAGGGTACAAGATTGGGACTGGGAGAAGAATTGAGAGCAAAAAGCATCTGGAACTCAGCTGTCTCTGCTTAGTTCTATTGCAGGGCCAAAGAGTGGACATGGCCTGGTTTCCCTGACCTGCCAAGCAGCAGGGCAGAGAGGCTGAGCAGCCCAGGGCCTGGGCTCCTGGCCAGCCTCTGCCACCAGCTGGCAGAGTGGCCTTGCCTTCTTTCCTTGGCCTCAGTGTCCCCATTAGAGTGGCAAACGGCTTGGCATGATGGCTCAGGTTCCCTTCCCCTGGCTGATGTTTGGTAAAACAGAAATCACATTTAATCGTGGCTTTGACTATACTGAGTCAAATTAGGTTTGACAGAAAAAAATGTACATAAAAAAGCGAATGGCAAAGCAAGTGATAGCTGGGAGATAAACGTCAGACCAGAGTTGTGACTCCCAAGTTTCAGAGAGAGGCCAGGGAGGCTTCCTGGGTCAGGGAGCTGACCTGGACCCAGGGACTGGCTGGCTCTAGCCCACTGCTGGTGTCAGGCAGGGCTGGCTGCTTGTAGGCCTTGCTCACTTGTACCAGGCACAGCTCGTTTTAGCCGCAGGTTCACGTAGTGTTGTCATCTGCTGCCCTGGAGCCCTGTCTAGGCCCTTCCTTCCACAGACACATCTTCCATCTCTGCCTTCCTGGCCCAGACCTCAGCTGGGCTGGAGCCGCCCGTCCAGGGCTCACTCTGCTGCTGGGCCTGGCCAAAGCCAGATGAGTGTTACCTGTTGACCCTCTCACAGCTGTGAGGAGAAATCCATGGTTCCAGGCAGGAGTCAGGGACCCTGAGGGATTTGGCCTCAGCCCCCACTGGGTCCTCTTGACCTCTAAGAGAACGTTGTCTGGAGACACCTCTGTGTGTGTGGATTGGGGAAGGAGAAGGTGTCCAGCCTGTGACAGCCAGGCTAGGGTATACGGGGAGCTGTCCTGGACGTGGATCCTAGCTCTGCCTCCTCCCTAGTACAAGGTCAAAGCCACACTTTTTTAGCAGCAAACTTGGAATTTCTCCCAACAAATGAGACCTCTTCAATGGCCCATTCTACAGATAGGTAAATCAAAGCACGGAGAGCACCACTGTTTTAACTAAGAAGGGCTCAGAGGGTACCAGAGTTCCAGTGACATTTTGAAGACTTTGAGGATAAAATCATGTCTAACTCCTTCTCATACACTGTCTTGCTGTCTTAGTCTTTTTGTGCTGCCATAACAAAATACCTGAGACTGGGTGATTTCTAAACAGCAGAAATTTATTATAGTTTTGGGGGCTGTGAAGCCCAAGATCAAGGCGCCAGCAGGTTCAGTGTCTGGTGAGGGCCTGATACCTTGTTGCTGTGCCCCTAAATGGCAGGAGGGGGAAGAGCAAAGGGGACCAGCTAGTGCCCCCCAAGCCCTTTTATAAGGGCACCAGCCCCAATTCCTTTTTTTTTTTTTTATTAAATCATAGTTGTGTACATCAATGCAATTACGAGGTACAGTGTGGTGTTTTCATACACATTTTGAAATACTCTCATCAAACTGGTTAACGTAGCCTTCATGTCATTTTCTTAGTTATTAAGACATTCATACTCTGCTTTTAGAAGATTCACTTGTACCCTTGTAGGATAAACCACAGAGGTGACCCCACCACCAATCACCCTCCCTCCCCCCATCAACCCCCCTCCCTTCCCCTCTCCTACCCCCTTCTCATATTCTAAGGCTATAATTAGGTTATAACATTCCTATGAAAGCTATAAATCAGTTTCAAAGTAGGGCTGTGTACATTGGATACTTTTTCTTCCATTCTTGAGATACTTTGCTAAGAAGAATATTTTCCAGTTCCATCTATGTAAACATGAAGGAGGCAAAGTCTCCATCGTTCTTTAGGGCTGCATAATATTCCATGGTGTACATATACCACAATTTATCGATCCATTCGTGGGTCGATGGGCACTTCGGCTTCTTCCATGACCTGGCAATTATGAATTGGGCTGCAATAAACATTCTGATACAAATATCTTTGTTATAATGTGATTTTTGGTCTTCTGGATATATACCTAATAAAGGAATTGCAGGATCAAATGGCAGGTCTATTTTTAGTTCTCTAAGTGTTCTCCAGATGTCTCTCCAAAAGGAACAAATTAATTTGCATTCCCACCAGCAGTGTAGAAGTGTTCCCTTTTCTCCACATCCACGCCAACATCTCTGGTTTTGGGATTTTGTGATATGGGCTAATCTTACTGGAGTTAGGTGATATCTCAAAGTAGTTTTAATTTGCATTTCTCTGATG
>CAUYQS010064274.1:0-125019 GCA_963574585.1 Otolemur crassicaudatus
GCTTTTCCCTTGGTAAACAGACTGAGACGGTCTAAAAAAAAAAAAAAAAAAAAAAAAAAAAAAAGCCATGAAAACAAAATGGCAACACACAAAGAAATGTCAAGACAAATACAGAAGGGTGTATTTGTATCTTTTTGACCCATCATCTTTGCTTCAGGTACCCCTTTGTTTGGAATATGGAATATCCCTGCACATGTTTAACTATCTTTGGAAAGAAAACCAGGACTAATTATTAAAGTGATCATCCAGTTTTGACATTTTGTCATTATTGCACCTCATCACCAGTACTGGTTGTCAGGAGGAGACGTCTTGTTTGCATTGCACTTTCATAAGTCACTTTTTAATTACAAGCATGGAAGCTAAGCACAATATTAAATTGCTGGTGTAAAAGAGAAAGCAAGGTGAAACCTTATCTCATCTGTAAAATGCAATGATTGGCTGTGCTATAGTCAGTAAGATACCATAGAAAATCAAGTGATGAAATTGCTCATCATGATTCTGAATTATGAAGGGGAAAAATATTTAACAACGTTTAATAGCAACACAAAAGCCAGGGAGCCAGGAGGAAATTGTAAAATGCACTTTACAAGGGTGTCTCTCGCTTATGTTAAGAAATTGATTATAGCCACTTTTTAATAAGATTTCATATGATTCATGTATAGGTTAGAAGAAAAATCATACTAAGTTATACTCTTTATTCATAACTTTGGGTAATGTGTCACTCTTAGTCTTATTGTCTGAATGGCTGATTTGAAAAATAATCAAAAACTAACACACAAACCCTTGAATTAAAACTCAATTGAGAATGAAAAATGATCCCATAACCCTAAAGGGTGTTTTTCCTAAAATGCATCGACATTGTATTATTGCTTTAATAAAAATTTGTGTTATGCAACTGATCTATTTTTCTTTTGGTAGAGATTTTGCCTTCTTTATAAGAAAAATAAAAATTAAAGAAAAGGTCTTTCTCACAGTTGGACTTGCTTTACAAATATTCACTATAAGACCATGGTTTGATCATATAAAAAATAGCCAATAACAAATGAAAAAAAAATGGTATGCAGAAACTGAAATAGTAATTGCATTTTAAAAATATTTCCCACTTTCCAGGTTATATGGCATTTTCACAATAAACATTACCAGCAATTCATTCTAATATGAGCATTACCATCCTCATTTCATAGACGAAGCAACTATACAATGGTGACTTTAAATTGGTTCCTACCCTCTCTAGCTAGTACAAAACAGAACAAAGACTCAAGGTCTTCTGTCTCCAAGACTGAATTGTTGCTATCACTGCTCTAATCCATCTGTTGTTTGGGTCCAAACTCTCCATGATCAGTTTGGGAAAAGAGACAAGAGAGACAGCTGATTGTACAAATCAGTCATAATTTTAGAAACAGCCTCAGCTTCTGACAATACTACAAGTATTCGGAATGTCACTGAAACTTAGAGATGTGTCATAGTTTTAATGGTTTGTGTGTATGCCTGCCTCTGCCTTTACTAGAGTACATGTTTCAAAATGAATCTTTTTAAAATGAGTTTGGTTGTGCAAAACTAGCTGTATTAGAGGAGAAAATTATTTAGGGTCTTAGGTTTCTTTCTAGGGAATTGCAAAACAACCTATTCAAGATGAAAAATGTTTATCGTTTCATCCTGCCTTTAAATGCCGTCACACTCAAATTTGAACTTCACGTTGACCATACTTTGTTGTAGTCGGTCTTTTTTCTGGTTAATTCTATCAGGGAAGGGTCAAATAAGTATCTGCATTACTGAGAAGTTTGAAAGTGATAACTTCTTGCATGTGTTTCTGAATGTCCTATTATGGCACATAAGGATATTTAGGAATGACTGCTTTTATAGCAATTATATTTATGTGTCTTGAAATTTGGCACCCAGCAAAAGAGTCACCCTACATTTTGCTATTTCTGTGGCCTTTTTTCTCACTTGATTTACATCTCTTGACTCTTCTCAGTACTCATTTTAACTCTCTTTCCTCTCATGAACTGATGCACAAAATATACGACTCTTTTTTTTACTTCTGAGTGGGTCTTTGTGTTGTCCCCTCATTCTTATCCCATCTAAATCCCTCCAACTCACATAAGTACGTGTATGAATGCGTCCATGTTTTTTGTTGTCTTACATTATCTTGCTAAATTATTTGCCTGGAGAGAGAAACAAACACAAGTAGAGAAAGACTTCAAATTTGGGGCTGGACAGACATGGATTTAAATCTGCCAGCCACCTACCCACTGTGTGAATTGTGGCAAGTTCCTTAAGTTTCCAGAGCACCACTGCTACCTCTGGGTGTATAAATGGAGAAGGGGGGTGCATGATAACACCTGCTTCAAAGAGTTGTAAGAAATAGTCCATCAACATATAAAGCACTTAGCTAGTGGAACATAGCAGTGGTTTGGTAAATGATATCATAGTTTCATTCAAAATCATGATCTGATTACCTCCTATTGCTCCTCGTATTACCAGTGTTGGGGATGACTCCCCATCTGTATCTCCCTCGATTAGTTATAAAGCTTCTTACATTGTCTACATTTCATGTTGTATCATAGATATTCACACTTTTGTTAAATCTCCTCTTTTAATAATATATTATATTCTATTAAGTTTATGTTCTTACATTGTTACTATCCCTAAAAATATAATTTGTACCTAGAAAAGGTACCTAGGTGAGGTGAATGAATTTGTGCATATGTATATGTAGACCATTTAGACACTGAAATAAATATGGCCAATCTCTGCCTGACTCATTTTATAAAGAAAGTGATTATTTCCACAGTTTTCCAGATGCTTCATGATAAAGGGTTGGACTTGTCAGGGGAAGGAAAACTTCCACTTGGACCCAGAAAGTTTGCTGAAAGATCAACTCACAATGAAGTATATTGATAAGAGAGATTTATTTATGGAGCACCTGAGAATTACAGAGTTATACCCAGTATCTCAGTGGGGTCCTGAAATTACCCAGTATCCTCATTTCAGGGAGTAGATGAGAAATATAGAGAATTCTGTTAAATAGCAATAAATGGTTACTAGGGAGACTAAATGTATCCTTAGGAGAATGAATGAATGAGGGGGAACAGATTTATAAATGATTCTCCTGGGAAACTAAATTAACCTGAGAGTGAGGTATATTATTCTAAATTATTTGGTCCAGGGCGGTTTCATTCTTGATCTTCTTTTCCATAATATGTTGAGATAACGGGGAGGAGAATGGGAGTCTATGGTCCTTTCTTTTTGGTAGGTCTGGTTTGTAGTGAAGAAAGAGGAAAAGCCCTTCCTGTTCCCTGGTGCTCTCTAAGGGCTTTAATTTAAAATGCTCTTTATACCAATGAGCCACATCTTGGGGTGAAATTTTCCGAGATACTTCAGACCCTTCTCCTCAATGATTCTCAGAAATAAATATATTTTTAGCTGGCTTACAACAAAAATCTGTTGCTTTTATGCCCCAGATTATGCATATCCTCCTGATGTCTAATTAAAGGAGAAGAAAGTACCAGGACATCAGTGGGGATGAATTATTAAAATAAGTCAGAAAAACTGCTTTCCTTACTTATCTTCATGGATACTATCAATATTTCTAACAATATTCATTAATGGATACTATTGACGTGTGCTTCTTTACTGGGACACACAGGTACAACCAGGCCATTTCATAACTAAGCTTCCCCATGTTGAGCTAATACGGTTTGCAGAAGTTAGGGCCTTGAGTTGCTTACTTAAGAACAAAACATCCTATTCAGGTTGAGTTATGTTCAGTTATGATATAAATATTTATATGCTTCTACCATGATAGAAAGAAAACGTATATCTCAATGTTTAAAAATATTTTTAACTGCTGCTGACTTTGATGCCTCCTCAAACTTTAGGCATAAGGGATTTTTTTCCAATCATGTCGTCACACACATGCATGAGCTCATGGGAGTCTGGGATCTCAAGGGACTTGGCGTGAAGAGTTTGTGCTCTGAGCTTTTATTCCATCTTTCACATTGTCTCTGCTGAGCAAGTTTTTTCTTTCTTTTTTCTTTGTTATTTTGCAGTTTTTGGCTGAGGCTGGGTTTGAAGCCGCCACCTCTGGCATATGGGGCTGGCGCCCTACTCCTTTGAGCCACAGGTGCCGCCCTCTGCTGAGTGAGTTTATCTCTTCCACCTCCTTAGTGGTTAACAGGTAATTAAGGGGCGGTATGTATATGACTTTCCAGACTTTGGATCAGTTTAGAAACTCTGTGTTATCTTCTCCCCAAATTACTCTCCATTCTTTCCCACTTGGCTGAAGCAACTTTCAAGACACGGTTTGCTAAAAGCATAAAGCTTCTGAGAACACCTTTTGTCTTTCTCTGGGGCTCCACATTTTCCCATACTGCCTCTGGGCTTTTACATTTTTCTATTTCATTGTAAAATTCTCACTTTTCTGTTGTCTAAAATTTTTCTAGCTATTGATGCAGATGAGGTGGTCCTTGTAATTGAAATATACTAACACTTCTATCAATCACTGCTCCCATTAGAGAACTCCTCAAAATTGTCAATCGCTTCTTTTAAAACCTTGTTTTACCAATCATAGAAAAAATATATATATTAGGACTCAGTGGAGCTTCCTCATACTAAAGCTGGGGTCAAGTTTACACAAACATTGTGGTCTTTATTGTATGGAATTTGAGATACCACCTCCGTTTCCCATAGAAATAAATGAAAGTCATCTTGATCTTCAGGATCTTCAGAAAGCATCTATTTTATTAATGAAACCAGAGTATGACCAATGTTAGATAAGGTAAACAGGAAGTGTTTATAAGAAAAGAGAGCTGAGCCGTGTAAAATTAACATCCATATTAAGAAGGAACCGGAGGAAACCAAGAAAGGAGAATAAAAATAACTAGCAATGTAGATTTGTAAGGAGAACAAGGAGTAGCATCTTAGAAAGAGAGAAAATTCTACTAAGTCATATGCCTCCCCTTTTTAAAAATAACTTTCTAGAAATATATTTCAGTGTCATATGGATTTGACTGTATTTCCTGCCAAAGTGGGAAACTGGTCTCTAAAAGAAGTAACAGAGCGAGTCACCCTGGGTGCTATGTGCTTTTATATGGAAATCTGCAACACCCTGGCAAAATGAAGATCAAGGTAACAAATGGTCTCATTCTGTGCAAGGTGTTATGAATAGGAAACAGAACATTCATGGAGGTCTGTTTTTTATTGACAAATTTACATTAAAGATAGCATGACCCAGCCATTGAGTCATAACGTAACCAATACAGATGAGTTTACAACAACTACTTTATTAAAAAAACAGGTACCTTTCTACATCTCTCTTTTGTTATTTTAGTTTTGCAAATTCTAAAATGCTGTGGATGATTCTCCTCATTCTACAGGCAATTTAATCTTTATTTAAAGGAATATCCTCATTCACACATACACACTCTGACAACTCCCAGCTTCCCCTATGTAAAATGTTCCCATTTTCCTGTTCCCAGGTTGTCCTAGAACTGAAACTTCTACGTACTCTTCCTATTCAATTCTCTTCTCTGAAGGATGCTTAAATATAGCTTAAGTCTGCTCCCCGTTCTTTACCTAATTGCTAGAAGAGCGGAAGCTAGAGCTACTTGGTGAGTTGTAGATGGCAGGTGGATGAGTGAAAATATGTTTGTCACAATTAAAAGTGGACAATGAAGTGGGAGTAGAGTAATGATGAGGAAAACACAGCAGAAATAGACTCTAGTTCACGGTGTCCAACCTCTTTCTTGCTCTGTTGCACACATAAGAATAAGAGTTGTCTCGGGCTGTACATTAAATGCACAAACGCTAATGAAAGCTAATGAGGAAAAATAAAAAGTTCTGGGCCTACTTTTCATAGTATTCAACACCACAGATAAGCAAAAAAAGTATACGTAAAATCAGCCTGTGTCCTGCAGGCTGCAGGTTGGCCACCCCTGCTCTGGCCCCTTATCATTAATGTAATAGAAACTTCTTATGTCCCCCAAACCCTCTGAAACAGACAATACAGTATTTCTCACTTTACAGATGAGAAAACTGAGGCACACGCCATTTAAGTAGCTTTCCAAGGTCAAGTTGATTGGCAGATTCAAGCCTGTAAGTTCTAGTTTCTGAGATCATTCTGTCAATTAAGACAATGTATTATTACCTCCTAGGAGATAGGAAATGGTCTGCCCTTCCCAGGATAGTTTTGGCTTGGCTGTTATTTGGCTTGTTACTTAATGAATCCTTGTATTGATGTTCTTCGGACCTCTGAGATTCCTGAGAATGGGTCACTGGATGAACTAGGCAACATATGAATGACTAATTTTATACCACTTTGTACCAATTACTATTTTGATTCAATAGGAAAAACAGACAAAAGATAAAAGACACCAGTGTATTTTTACTCTGACAAAAGACACCAAGTTATTTTTACCGTGAAATTTTAAGAAGGAAAAAGTAAGGTAAATCAGATGAGAACCTTGTAGCTCAGTAAGCCAGCTTCCAGCTCAGTGATCTTGTTAGCAAGTCCAGGGTGATTTTCTGCCCATGAGCACGGGTCCCTGTGTGGCAGATTTTTTTTTTTGGGCACGTTTGCTTGTTTGTTTGTCTGTTTGTTTTACTGGTCGCTGCCTAGTCCATGCCAGTTAGAACGTTCACCTCTGGTCACGTTGCTGGTGATTTTTTAGCGTCCTCCCTCCTTACTTCCAAACCACACACCTGTAGGCTGAGCAGTCGATGATAGCCAGAAGCAAAAGTGAGAGAACTGCAGTATGTTTTTGATTCCTCAAAAGGAACAAGATCAAATGGACTTTGTTTCCCAGGCAGAAAGCCAAAAGACAGACAGTGAAGGCACGATAGAAATGGGCTGGATTTGCCTCATTCAGGACCTTCCCTGAAACCACGTCTTCTGATATTTTGGGTTTTTTTAAGGCACAGAAGACCTACAAGCTCCTCTTTAGGATCCTACCTTGAATTCTATAACACAAGAAAGCATATCTTCCAGGATTTCACACGGCCCCCAAACGCTGTCAGAGACCTTGCCTGGAGGACTCTACCTACAGGGGAAAGCAGGCGGCCTGGCTTTCTCTCCACATTTTCTCCACATTCACCCCAACACAGGTGTTCTCTCATTGAAAATTTCTCTGACCTTCTTTTCTTTATGTTGTCATAATTATGCACCTGTTTATCGTTTGGTCATTTTTTTTAATTTTTATTTCCAGAAAGCTGTAAATTTTTGGCCAAGGCATTTATGGCTCAAATTATCTTCTTAACTTTCTTGCTTGCATGCTCTCCTCACTTCTTTCTTCTTGCCTTTGATTTTACATTCCCTTTCAATTCTCGTTTCTCATTCTGTCTAATATAACTGATTCTAATTCTTCCTCAGAGCTGACTTTCTTCATTTTTATTTCACTTTGGAGCAACATAATTTAGATGCTAGAAACCTGTCTTTACTTTAATATAGTGTATCCTATAAATAAGACCACAGAACCTTAACCAAATATATCAGATAAATATACATATAGTATAAACAATTGAATATTCAAAGCAACTAGTAAGACACAGGAGGCAACTTCATCCTTTCATAAATATAAAACGATTTTTCCTCTGCCCCTAGTGTTATTATCCTTGCTTCTGTTTTAAGT
This sequence comes from Otolemur crassicaudatus, assembly GCA_963574585.1. Classification (NCBI taxonomy): domain Eukaryota; kingdom Metazoa; phylum Chordata; class Mammalia; order Primates; family Galagidae; genus Otolemur; species Otolemur crassicaudatus. The sequence goes on from CAUYQS010064274.1 coordinate 7,629, forward strand.
ACCGATTTTGAGGCAGTGTCATCCTCTTCTTTGGATAATATACAGAAATGAATTAAAATAAAAGGTTAATTCTGGACATACAGTGGTTGCATTGAACATAATAGTCTGGGACAACACAATCACATATGCAACAAAATTTAATTTTTGTTTCTACTAAACTTTAGCTGGGAAGTTGCCATAACTCAAATTGTACAATTTCTGTTTCAAAAACAAAACAAAATTTAAAATGCAACACCAAACATTAAAAAAGGACTCAGTTAGTTATATGATTATATGACATAGAGAATTCCACATTAGCCACGTAACTAACTTTTGAAAGGTCAGTGATGTTTATGAAGATGCTTTTGCCGTCCTACCAGCAGTGTGATACTAAAGTATTTATTATGGCTTTATGTTGTACTATTACTCTCATTACCAACTACTGTTGCCATTTTTCCCCCAAGGAGTTTTCATTTTTATTTCAGAAGCTGAAAATTATATTTGATTGACTCAAATAGTTATGTTTGGTTATATTTTCGTTGTCCATTAAAGCTACATTTTCTTAAACCTTTTGCCTATCCCATAGACTACACACGTGTAAAGACCCCAACTAAATATTACTTTACTTCACAGCAAATAAAAGCAAAAGAAAATTATTTCTATTAAAATACCCTCCCAAGAATGGTATCATCATTTATGTAGGATGTGTCTACATGTGGTTAAAATGTAAGGGTCTATTCATTCTCAGGGGTATTTTCAAACTGGCATTTAGAGCCTTACTCTCTTGGTTATACCTAGTCACCTGCTGGACATTTTCCTTAGTCTAAAGCAGGTCCTCAAACTATGACCCGTGGGCCACATGCGGTCCGCCGAGGACATTTATCCGGCCCGCCGGGTGTTTTTGCCACCACTGCCTGTCCTGCTTAGCAGCCGACTCGTCCCGGAGCCTACAGTCCGGCCCTCCAACGGTCCGAGGGACAGTGAACTGGACCCCTGTATAAAAAGTTTGAGGACCCTTGGTCTAAAGCTTTTGGCTTAAATGAGGTAAGAAAAAAAAGGAAGCAGTGCAGAATTTCCACAATAGAGAAAAAGAAAGAAAATGATGCCATGCTGTTATTTTCATAGTATTAAGGCCCTTAAAAGTTTGACTGCAAGAAGTATGTCTCAAAATGTTTAAAAAGAAGAAAAGTGAGGGAAAATAATAGGAGGTAGAAGAGGAAGAACCAAGAGTAATAGGTATTTCCTGGGGCATCCATCCCCTTACAGCAATCTACTTGAAAATAAACCGTACAATTGTCTGGGTTACAGCTACATAAAATCTACAGAAGATTGGTGTAATCTGCCCAAAAGTTAAAAGATATGATCCAGGATGGCCATAAAGTTCAAAAGCCACAGTTGCACACTGTCTTTATGGCCACCCTGCATAACCTTGAAAACGAAAAAGAAACATGTGTTGATGGTTTTATCTTTTCTTTTCAACAGTAAAAACTTCATCTTCCCCATTCAAGATATTTGGCATAATGATGCTGAATTCTTAAAAATGCAATGTGATTTAACCTCCTCAAGGTCATTGTCACGGTGCTGTGAATGCAACCCCACACATTGTCAGTCACTGTTCAGCAAGTATATTTATCTGTCATGTAAATAGACAAAAGTTGTGGTCTTTTACGATACAGGTCAAGTAGAGATCTGTTCCACACCCAGGGTGAAGGAGCGAATGGGCTAGGCCATTACTGTCTCCATGGGAAAGAGAGATGGCAAAATCACTAGTGGCTCTTGAATGGTTTCTTGAAAGGGGCATACACATCAGTGCTATTCACTTACCCAAGTCACCTGTTCATGTTGTAGTCAATGGCTGAGGAATTAAAATCTTCTCAACAGGTGTGTGGCTCAAGGAGTAGGGCACTGGCCCCATATGCCAGAGGTGGTGGGTTCAAACCCAGCCCCGGCCAAAAACTGCAACCAAAAAAAAAAAAAAGAAATCTTCTCAACAGTAAGAACAATAAAAACCATATGATGAGGCCTTTATGGAGGAGAAGAAAGTCTTAGAGAAGGGTGAATAAACATTTGGAAGTGGTATAGATACTCCTTTATTTGCAGGCGGGTTTTGTTCTGAAAATCCATGATGAGTGAAACTATCATAAGTCAAATATTCATTAAATACACCCAACCTTCTGAACATCATAGCTTAGTCTACCCTGCCTTCAAAGCGTGCAGAGCTGCCTCTAGCCTACAACTGGGCAAAAGCCTCTGACACCATTCTGCTGGGGAGGACCTGGGGTGTACCTTGCGCTCCTGCGGCTGACTGTGAACTCCACCTTGCTGTGTCTGCTCAATATCATAAGAGAGGATCACCCTGCTTTGCACTGAGTGCGCCTTCCTTCCGCCCCATCGTATAGTCAAAATATCCTGAGTCTAAGCCACTGTAAGTCAGGAATCATCTGTAATGTAACCTACTACAAATACTTAAGCACTTAAAACTAAGACTAGTAGTTTGTGATCAAGGACAATCCTTAGCACTTTTCATTTTGTAATGAACATGTCAAAACTGAAATCTTTCACCAAATCAGCATTTGTAATATCACTGCCCTTGGGTACCTCGTTCAAAATTTGGAATTTAAATATTAAAAAAATTCGGAGTGGTGTGGTGATGTTTATTTTCTCCAGAACACTTAAATTCCTCCCGCATCAAAATGTGTTCTTTTGATGCCTTTAAAAGCAGCTTCATGCCTTTCTATGTGGAATTCACTTTCATGCAAGAATATTTATTTTCTCCTATTGCCAGCACCATAAGGTGAAAAGTGCTTCTCAGAAGTTGTCTCAACACTAATGGGAATTTTTAATCAGGAAATGTTGTAGCGCTAATCTAATAGACTTTAAGTTAAGACCTCAGTGTCACTGAAGCCTGAAATATCCTTGCAGTTCCACATATAGAAATCTCTGAATAATGCAGCCCATCCCTAAAGAGGTATTATGCAAATGAATGCATTTAGTTAATATGTACTGTAAACAGATCACTACTTCTTTATTCCTTTCTAAATCACAGCAGAGATTAAAGCTGTAATACTCTTATTACCTAACAAAATAGCTAAATATTTAAAGTAGATCTGCAAAGAGCTTCCAGCCCAAGACAACACCCCCTTGAATTTGGATTGGGCTTTTCTTCCAAAGGTCATAGCACCTTCTTACTCACTTTGTCTGTAACTCCCAGGAGTAACATTCCCCCTACAAGTATAAGTTACACTAGCTTTCTGTGGCCACCGAGATGTTATTCAGTATCCTACATTCTCACCTTACCAAATTCTAATCCAGTACTTGCTCACAAACAAAAGACTGGCAATCACTCGTAATGTGTAAATTGGAAAAATCAAACTCAAAATGCAAAAATCATTAGTAGAATGTAGTTGAGTCTTTTCTTCTAATTTAGAAGTCTCTCAATAAGCTAATGTCAATCTCTGTCAGATCTGCTGCCTGCCACATTGACCGAGCTTAACACCAGCAAATGATTTCAGGTGAGAATAAAAACTCAACAATGATCTTTTCATTTGTCTTTTAAACCTCTATTGAATGCTGACAACTAAGTAGGATGCGATGGCTTTGGCTGTATAATTTTAAAGGGTTGATTTTTATGATGGTATTTTTGAGCCATCATAAAAGTTGGATGGGACTGACGGCAAAGCTTTTCCTCTCAATTATGCAGAAGCCAAGTGATCAAATAGCGCTGGTTTCATTAAACAGGCCCCACATTCCCTTGGGATGGTGCATTGTCTGCCAGAGAATTTTCCATCTATTTCAAGAGACATAAAAACAGGGTCTGGATAAATGATGACTTTTAAATCAGCAGACTTGTTTTTGCTTTTCTGTTTTTAATTTGTTATTGAATTGAGGTGGTGTATTTCTCTATTGCTCAAAAATAGAATGAAAGGACCTGAGTCTAGTTTTGTAGTTGAAGCAGAAAAGTTCTGCGATCTTACACAGGGGAAAGAAGAGAGGGTACAGATAAATCTACACTGGTCACTTTCAGCGAAAGGGAGGCTCAATCAAACACATTACAGCTTCCTTAGAGAGGAAAATAGGCCTCTGTGCAGCACTGAAAGGCAAGTTTTAAGAGTGAAGGAAATGATCTGCTCAGAGGAGTGCAGCAGGCTGTAAGAACATGTTGTCAGAAGGTCTTCCGTGTTCTCACTAATGGCCATTTTGACTTGCCATTGGTACTTAATAGATGATGGTCCTTGAGGTGTGAAGAGATCTGTAATGTACAGAGTGGTAAAAAAGAGTTTTCCAACACCCAGCATTCTCCCAGGCAGCTAGATCAGATATATGAATGTCAGGAGAAAAGCAGAATTTAATGCAAGATCCGAGACACAGCCTTTAGCGTCATCAGGTTTTTAAATGCCCACTTCACTACAGGAACTGTCCCTTTTCAATGGCACTTTCCTATTCTGCATGTTTCTTTTGACTTTGATGACATTCTTGCATTTTTATTGCTCTTTTCTTACATTGGTGTTTCAATTTTCTATATCTTTTTCCTTTATTCTTTTTGTTTGTTTTTTGAAACAGAGTCTCACTGTCATCTAGGCTAGAGTGCCATGGCCTCATCATAGCTCACAGCAACCTTAAAATCTTGGGCTCAAGCAATCCTTCTGTCTCCCCCTCCCACATAGTGGGACTACAGGCATGCTCCACCCCGCCTAGCTAGTTTTTGTATTTATTAGTAGAGACAGGGTCTCCCTCTTGCTCAGGCTGGTCTCCAATTCCTGAACTCAACCAATCCACCCACATCAGCCTTCCAGAGTGCTAGGATTACAGGTGTGAGCTACTGAATCGGTGTGAAAAAATTTACTAAAAAGATCTTTCTCTAACCTTTACTTTCTACTGTGATTTCCTGTAACATATATTTTTATACAGAAAAACAGGGTTATGTCAAGAGTGAAAAAAAATCAAGTTGATTCAAAAGATATGTTTCTTTTTTCATCAAAATTTATCAATTTTTCTCAAAGAAAAATACAGTATGATGAAGGTTCACTCAACATAGTCCAAGTTGTGGCTGATAAAACATATTGTCATTCTGTACTTTACTTTCTAAAATATTTGAATTATATTTATTTATGGACAGTAATTAGAAAACATGGCAAAGATGTTTAAACTATAGGAACATTGAAACAAGAATATTTTTACCAAAATAAAAGCCAAACCCCCTATAGCAGGTGGAATGGTAGCCCCCTCAAATATAATTTTAAGTGCTAATTCCCAAGTTAAAAATGTTATCTCATTTGGATAAAGGGTCTGTTCATATATAATGAAATGAAGGATCTGGTTACAAAACATCACCCTGGATTACCCAAGTAGGGGAGAAATATAATGACAAGTGTCCTTAGAAGAAACACATTGACGGAAGAGAAGACGCAGGCACACAGAGGAAAGTGACGTGAAGACGGGGCTGAGATTGGAACAATGTGGCTAAAAACCAAGAAAGCCAGAGGATGTCAACAGCCACCAAATGCTGGACCAGGCAAGGAAACATTCTCCTCTAGAATCTTCAGAGAGAACGGGCCCTGTCGACCCTTAATTTTGGACTTAAGACCTTAAGAATCATGAAAGAACAAATTTCGTGACTTTCAGACATCCAATTTGTAGTAATTTGTTAGACTAGTTATAGGACACTAATGCATCTTCCAAAAAAAAAAAACCCAAAATACATATATCTCACAATCCACTGTATGAATTGTTAAAATATATGTATGTAGAGAGACCCTTTTATAGACTGAAATAAGCATTACATTTTATAGTTATTTATAAGCTTTTTCTCAAAGCACATGTGCAACCCCATCATTTCCTTTGATGCCATATATAAATTTTCTTCAAGTTCTATTTGCAATTATCTTGCTTCATGGCAATGAGCAAAACAGGGAAGCAGGTCTCTGTGTAAGTGCAATATTTCCCACAGAAAACATGTTATTGCTCCTCAGGAATTAGGAATAAAATTCTATCAAGGATATCTGTGTTCATTTTGAGTTTACTTCTATTTAAAATTTTTTTAGATGAGTGAGAAAAAAATTAGTATTTTGACTTTGAAGTGCTATATAGCTCTGAATCAATAATTGTATTTAAAACATTGATCCAGTAAGCAAAATAAAGTATTTCTACTTTGTCGTTCAAGGTGTAACCTAAGCAAAGCATTTTTTACTACAGTCTGGCTGAACACGGCATTCTTTACCGTTTCTTCCTGCTCTACATTTTTTTCTTTTTCTGGATTTGTCATATACTATTACTAGTGTGTCTCCAATGATATTGTTAATTTTCATTTATTTTATTGATTGAATCTTGGGACGCTCTGTTTTTTGTGTATCCTAAGTACCTGGAATAACGCATGGTCAGTGATGAATGTTACTGAAAAAAAAGACTAAATAGTGGGAACCATTCTCTTCCTCCAAGTCTAGGGGAAAATAATCTCTGATAACGGTGCTTGAAGTAGTAGAGAAACGAGAAGACGAGCTGCTTCTGAAGATGAAGAACTTGGGAGAGGACAGAGAAGGGGAAATTAAAACTCAAGATATGCTGTGACTGCTGCGAGACCCATTTTTATTATGAGTCTATTATTATGGTTCTCCCCTGAGAATAAGTAGAACATTAAAATATTGAGGTAAATTATGACCCCCCAAATGGTTAGCAAATCTGTATTCAAAATCACCTACATCCTTCCTTAAGATTATTTGAGGGCAGTGGCTATGGCTCAAAGAATAGGGCACCAGCCTTATATACCAGGGGTGGTAGATTCAAGCTTGGCCCCAGCCAAAACTGTAAAAAAAAAAAAAAATTTTTAGAAAGTTGTGTGGGAAAGAGAGTAATGGGCAACTGTTGCTTTGCCATTTGTTGTTTGACAGAATAAGCACTTTTACCCACAAAGCTTTTCTCAGTCTATTTGGGCTGCTATAACCAAATGCCACAAACAATGTGGCTTATAAATAGCTGAAATGTATTTCTCACAGTTATGGAGGCTGGGAAGTCCAAGATTAAGGGACCAGGTGTCTGGTGAAGGGTTTCCGGTTCTTAGATGTCACCTCCTGCTGTGTCCTCAAGGGGAGGAAAGGGCAGAGTAGCTCTCTAGACTCTCTTTTACAAGGTCACTAATCCCATTTGTGAGGGCTCCACCTTCATAAACCTAATCACCTCCCAAAGGCACCACATCCTAATTCCATAACCTTGAGCATTAGACTTTCAACCTATGAGTTTTGGGGGTTCATAAACATTCAGACAATAGCAGAAGGATTGACCTGGTATTATTTTCTCCATCTATTTCTAAAGCCATTCTGTAGTTTGTCTTTACAATAACTATAGCAGAGGGGACAGATTTTATACCCTTGTCACAGATAATGAAGTTGAGGCCAAAAATATTAATTGAGTTAAACTAGTTTACACATGTAGGTAATTTAGTGATGGGTTTATAAATCTTAGGTCCTGACATTACAACTCTGACAAAAGTAAACCTTTTTCATATCTATTTTCTAGCTTGATAATTCTGTCTAGTTCTTTCCTTCATCCCTCCATTTATTCTTTCATTTAGACAAATAGAGGATCAAATCAAATCACAATATTTGAAATCAGTATTCTCAGGTTAAAATTATTTCTGTCACTTAGTATTACATGACATTGAGAAATGTACCCTCAGGTTCTCTGTCACTCCCTTTCCACATATATGAAACACTGATAATAAGAGACCACCAGATATTATTTCCTAAGGCATCATTGTTTTAAAGGTACTCTTATATTTACAAATTTCTGTGCTCTTTATTATTTCTTGAATCTAGTATCTTCCTTGTGAGATCACTTTTCTTCTGTCTGAAGTATTTACTGTAGAATGTATTTTAGTATGAATTTTCTGATGACAAACTCTGTCTTTGTCTTCTTCTATTACTGAAATAAATTTTCATTGCTCATAGAATATGTGTTTGAGAGATCTTTTAGGGCATTGAAGACAGCATTCCACTGTCATCTGGTTTCCACTGTTACATATCTGAAGACAGTTGTCAACCTAACCACTGCACCATGCAAGTGAATCTGCTTCACTCTGGCTGCACTTAAGATTTTTTTTTTTTATGTGTTTTCTGTATCTTTATTATGTCTATATAAGGTAGGGTATCTTTTTAAAGTATCTTGCCTGAGCTTTTGGGGGATTTCCAAAGTAGTTTTGTGATTTTATCAATTCCAGAAATGTTCAAATATTTCAACTGTCATTTTCTCTTCTACCTCTAAAGTTAAAGCCAGATGTATATGAAACCTTGTTGCTTTGTTCTTCAGATATCAACATTTTGTTGCATGTAGATCAAACATCTAGTTCACTAATTTTATACCTAACCTGTGTTAAAATTGTGCACCAGGCTCTCATTATAGTTATTCAGGTTTCATTTCTAAATGTTGTATTGATATTTTTCAATTATCCTTGACCATTCTTCATTGTTTCTTTTTTTTACCCATATATGTTGAGTTTGGATTTTATATCATTAAATATAATTATCTTTTTTTTATTAAATCATAAATACTGTCATGGGGTACAGTGTACTGTTTTTGTATACAATTTTAAATATTTTCATCAAACTGGTTAACATAGCCTTCATGTCACTTTCTTAGTTATTGTGTTAAGACATTTATATTCTACAATTTAGAAAGATTCACATGTACCTTATAAGATAAACCATAGGTGCGATCCCACCAATCTACTTATCATTATTTTAAAAAGCTCTGTGTGCAATTCTTTTATCTAAAGTTTTCCAAATGTGTTCATTTGTTAGCCACTGGCTTTTGTTCATGCCACCTTATATCATTTCATCCTTGGTTATTTTTTGCAACTCATCTTTCCAAGATACTGGGGAGTTAGGTGAGGGAGACATATTTAAAGGAGAGTTTCTTGGAGAGGATTTGGGTTTGCTTTTTTGGGCTAAAGTACAAAGTGAGGCAGCAAATCTTCATGATCAGTACCTTGCGGTTCCAACTCCTTGGCAAACTTACATATCCTCTCCTATTTGGAGTCAAGACAGAAATCTCAGTATAATCTTCTGAAAGGAAAGAAGGAAGGTTTGATATAAACTCACCCTAAGAGTATAGTCCTTCTGAATCTCAGATAAGTTAGAAGATTCTCTCCTAATGTATATCTTGGGCATTAACCAAGGCCATAAAATCTGAAGCTGAGGTTCCACAGTTATGCAAATGCCTAGGCACAAAAGCGTGCAGCCTTATTCCACCTGCCTCTCCAATTCCCTTTCACTCCATCTCTAGCATGAGAATTATTTTACCTTCTTTTTTTATTTATTAAATCATAGCTGTGTACATTAATACTATCATGGGGTACAGTGTGTTGTTTCAATATACAGTTTGAAATACTTTCATCCATCTGGTCAACATAGCCTTTATGTCATTTTCTTAGTTATTGTGTTAAGACATTTATATTCTACATTTAGAAAGACTCACATGTACCCCTATGAGATAAACTATAGACATGATCCCACCAGTTGCTCTCCCTCTACCCATCCTCCCCCTACCCCTTCCCTCCCTCTTGAGAGATAATTTATACTCAAAAGAAAACTTTTGAAACATACCGTATGTATGACTATTATATAATAAAGAGGTTGTAGAAAGAAAAGAAGGCCAAAGAACACACTGGGAAGCTTTTACATCAAAATTTGAAAACTTAAGAGAAACCAGCAAGAGATTTTAAAAAGTCACAAAGGCAAGATGAGAAAATCAGTTCAGCAGAATGTCTGGGACACCGAAGATACATAGAGTTTATAAATAAGGATCAGTCAACAATATTAAAGCCAACAGAGGAAGAAGAATTTTGACTGCTAAGAAAGGAGTATTGATTTTGCAATTTGAAACGTACTGGTTTATTGAAGGACAGTTTTAAGAGAATGGCAGGAGAGAAACCACATTTGGGGAATAGATGAAAAATATAGGAAGTAGGATATGGGGATAAAAGGATAAAGAACGACTCCGATTGTCTGCAGGCTAGAGAGGCCAAGACTGAATAAGGCTCCCACCCTCACCGTGGTTCACATGGCTGTGGAATGAAGTTAGAGAAAATGAGTGACTTAATAGTGAGAGATATAAGACAGGAAGGAGGAATTTAGGGCACAGGTGAGTATAGTCATTTAGGAAGAAAATCGCAAAACCTTTCTTCTTCTTTCAAAACAGGCAGATGTGAAGGAAAAAGGAGTGGTACAACAACATGGTGGGTCCATGAGAGGTGAGAGGTGTGGAGAGTTAAGGGGGTGGTCAGAGGAAGATTCTTTCACTAGGGAGAGAGAGGCTGGAGAAGTAGTCCTTGGATGACTGATTTTTCTCTGTGAGTAGGAGGTGAGTTTATCTACATGAAAATAAAAGACCAGTGATTTCTGCTGCAGAAATTCACATAAAGTAGGGAACAATACATAATTGATCTTGCATTTTCAAAGCATAGGACGAGGATGCATACTTGACCCTCAAAAATCATTGCTGATTGAATTGTGTAATTGTGTAATCTTCAGGGAAATGGAAATGGTTAGGAAGCACCAATGTGAGAAAATGAAGTGCAAAAGAAAAAAATTACAAAAGAAAAAATAAAAAGAAGAATGAATTAAACGTCTACACGCATTTGAAGAGTTTCAGTGACAGCTCAATTGAAATCAGAGAACATAAATTTGAAGTAGACCCAGTCTTGGAAGATAAGTCCCATTTTAAATCCTAAGGGAAGCCGGGTAATGAAATCCATTAAGAATACACTACCCAATTCAAAGTTGAAAAGGAGATTAGGGAAGACAAATGTAATTACCCAAATTGTAATTTGGTCAAGACACCAAGGTTAATAACATTCCTCCTTTTTCAAAAGTTGCCATGAATTTTTTAATACCTTGTAATGGCCAGTGTCACAATTTTTATTCCTTATACAAGAGATGAACTCTAAGATATGTATTTTTAAATGTTAAGCATGTATATTAAGGGTATGTATTCATCATTACACATGCACATACATTTATACCTATACAAATATTAGAAAGTGATCTTTTTAATTAGGTAAAGTGCTTGGATGGAAATAGCTGACTCTTTCCTTTCCAAATTTGGTAAGAGTAAAACTAGGATATAGTGTGATACCTTAAAAAGTGGAGGTGAATGTTTGGGCCACCTCAATATTGTTTAGGACTTAGAAGTAGAGTATATGGTCATTAGAGAGACCTTGGTTCAAGCCAGACTCTGCCAAAGTCCAGTTAAGGGCAAAAGTGGCTATCTCCAAGCCAAGAAGAGAGCACTCACCAGAACCCAACTATGCTGACACCCTGATGTAGGACTTCTGTCATCTATAACTGTGACAAAATAAATTTCTGTTGTTTAAAAAAAAAAAGTCCAGTTATGAATTCTCTTGAAACTCATCTTACTTCTGTGAGGTAAAAACACGAGCGTATTCTATCACAAGGATTTTAAAGAACAAATAAGATAACGAAAGCATATAGAGTGCTTAACATAGGTAGTATATTAGGGATACATTTTAATTATATTGCTCTTTAGAAATTTTAAGTTGAAGATTCTTTAATCTCTAAGTATCAATATATAAACCAGCAATTATGGAAAGCAAAGCTTGGAAAATATCTCTCTGGATAATGTCAGAATATGAATGGCCATCTCCCTCACACTTTCATTATACTAAGCCTTTTTGGTATACATATAGCTTTCTTGGTGCAAATTTTGACTTCTTTACATTTGTCTCATGGTAATTCATTTTATTAAGGCATTCTATAATTTGTTTAATTTAGAAGACAATGCTGAAGTGGTATTAAGCATTAAATCAACACAGTGCAATGATTCTTCAATATCCCTTCAGAAATTGTCTTTTCTCTTGAATAAAGTAAACTTCTGTTTGGCAAATACCATGGTGCTAAAAACACTAAACAAAATCATATTTCTGAAATCAGGAGGAAAAAGTACATATAGCATGTTACTGTAGTCAGAGAACAAAAGCAAAACTCATTTTATATACATTGGGGGAACATGGATTTGACCAGAAAATGTCAATAAAACAAACAAATTCAACACTCTTTTTGAAAATTCACGTTTTGGAAGTACTTATATAAATGTAATGATTAATTTCAGCAGAATATTATCATATGTAGCTATTGTTTCTCATAATAATGTAATCATTTCATTCTTAAGTCATACATGCCAACATGGTTTTAATGTTAAATAAGATTTCTAATACTGTTTTAGAAAACATAATGAATGAAATATTTATAAACAATGCTACTCAACAAGCTAAATGTTGCCATAACTTTTTCTCCTAAAGTGCCTTTAAAAGAAGAGTGATAGGAAGTATTTGAGAAATAAACAACATAATCTATGTCTTAAATCTTATACCCAAATATTTTAGTTACAACCGTTGGTTCAAGTTAGTTTAAGCAAAATCAACACAAACAGTGCAGTGATTCTTCAATACCCAATTAATTGGGCTCAGTAAATGGGAAGTACAAGGGATGGAGCTATTTTAAAATTATGAAGTCTCTCTCTCTCTCTGTGTCTCATCTGCTTGACATCTCTTCATTTTTGGAATGGTTTACCCCTACATGTTTATATATTCTCAGCTACTAAAGAAAACAGCTAAAAGCTGACTTAGAGTTTCATTAGCTCAGCTTGGGAGCTACTAAATAAAGAGAGAAATGTTCCCCAGTGCCTTTATATAAAAACCCTTGCGATCTATTTTGTCTTGGTCTCTGTGTTCATTTCTGAACTAATCACTATGACCAGAATAATAGAACTTTGATTATTTAGGTATGAGGCCCATGCCCACGTATACATTGGCAGAAGCTGAAAAATTATGCCCAAGTGATTGGTAACCATATAAACCAAAACAACACTACATACACACAGACAAGACAGTCCCCACAGCAAGAGCTGTTGTGTTCCCAGAAGAATGGTAGAAGAAAAATTAGATAAAACCAGCAGCTAAAGCAATTCAGTGATAGGGTTCCATTCAGTTGATAAAGACAAAGGAGAATTACATAAATGATCACATAAAATAAATATATTTTACATCGTATTTTATGGATTGTAGTTGAGGCCATTTGTTAGCTTCATGTGGGACTTTGTTCAAATCACTGCCAAGCTCTGTACCTTAGTCTCCTTAATTATAACACTAGGAGGCTCAACTTATCTTCACAGTGCCTGCTAGATTCAAAAGGTTAGAGCTTTTAGACAAGTCAAAAGGCATGTTTCCTGGATATTTTCAATTTAAAGGGAGCAGTAAAGGTGAATAGATAATGGACTTCCAGGTCTGACAGATCTGTATCTTAGATCTGTCGTTGAGGAGCTGTTTAAACTTATACAAAGAAGCAGTTCTTTCCTCTGTACAATGGTAGTGAGGAGACAATAATATCATCCACCTTATAAAGATTGTTGCGAGGAACACATGAGGTAACTACTGTACCTACCATGTAAAGACCACTTAATAAATTTCAGCTTTTAAATTACTTCTATTATTATTTGTTTTTCTACCTCTCAGAAAAAAATTTGCACATTCCCCATTGAGTATATGTCTAAGTATACAACATTTTGGTTTGAATACAGAAAACTTTTTAAAGAAATTATTCTTCAACCAATTCATGGGTTCAGTTGGTGATGAATCAAAAGTGAAGTGTTTTTAAAATAATCTGCAACAGCATCTGGGATTTATAAAAAGCTCAAGTTCAATTCTATCTAGGGTATTTGCAAGAAAATGTCTTCCATTCTGACTAATTATGGGGTCATAGAAAGCCAGCATATTGCTGATTACTTCTCTTCATTTTCCTGCCCCAATAAATGGGGAGACAGAGAAAGCCGAGCAGTCACTACTGATACCTCTCCATAGAGTGATGGCATTAAAAAATTCTCATCAGAAAATGACACTTAACTGACATGAAAAGTTAAACACTTTTATTTTAAGTGGCCATCACCAGCATTTCAAGAGCTAATTAAAGGAAAGCACATTTCTTTTTAAAAAGCACTTGCTGAGCACAATAAATTTAAAATGGCCTTTAAGTCATTGCAGAAAGAGAGATAGAGAATCATCTGCAATTTGTACTATATCCTCTGATGCAAAGTTTTTACTATTTTATTAGTAATCAACATGGGATATGAGTGGCATTGAGTCCAAAAGAGGAACCAGGAAAAGAGGCTGAATAAATGAATGAATGGATGAATTTAGATACACTTCCTCTGTTTAAATCCTTACTAAGTAGCATTGAGAGCTCCCATTGAAGGCTTATTATAATATACATATTTATGTGTAAATATATTAAATCAATATACATCAACAGATACACCATGTACTTATTTCAGTTGAATATTTAATGATTAAATGTTGAAATTTAACATTCACTCAAGACCAAGAGAGAAGCCAAGTATCTCATACACAGAACAAACTGGATGTACCCTGTGATATGAGCCAATCTCAAGTGAAAATCAAGGAATCAAGGAACTGGGGATAATTCAAAAAGTCTAAACTATTTCTCTGATGATTAAAGACTATGAGCATTTTTTTTCATGTGCTTGTTGGCCATTCATCTGTCATCTTCAGAGAAATTTCTGTTCAAGTCCCTTGCCCACAAAGAAATTGGGTTGTTTTCTCTTTTCTTATTGATTAATTTGAGTTCTCTGTAGATTCTAGTTATCAGCCCTTTGTCAGATTCGTATCATGCAAAAATATTCTCCCAATCTGAAGGCTGTCTGTTTGCTTTGGTTGTATACCCTTAGCTATGCAGAAGCTTTTTAGCATTGAGATAGCACCTAACTCCAGTAAGATTATCCCATATCACAAAGTCCCAAAACTGCAGATGCTGGTGTGGATGTGGAGAGAAGGGAAATTTTTGTACAGTGCTGGTGTGGTTACAAATTAATACAATCTTTATGGAAGGAAGTATGGAGAATTCTCAAAGAACTAAAAGTTGACCTTCCATTTGATCCCAAAATCTCATTATAAGGTATCTACTAGAAATAACAAAAATCATTTTACCATGAAGACCTTTGCACTGGAAAGTTTATTGCAGCTCAATTCTTGCCACAAGACATTCTTAAAATGAGAATTCTTATGCCTTCTTACCACAAGACATTCTTAATATCTTACCATAATTATCAAGTCATGGATGCAACTCAAAAGCCCATCAACCCATGCATGGATTAACGAATTGTGGTATATGTATACCATGGAATACTGATTCAGCCATACAAAGATGAAAACTTTACATCTTTTACATCTACCTGGATATAGTTGGAACATATTCCTCTTAGTAAAATATCTAAAGAATTGAAAAGAAAGTGTCCAATGTACTCAATTCTATTTTGAAACCAATATGTAAATATTTCTACATTCATGTGAATGATAAAACACAAACGTAGTCTGACCATGGGGAGGGATGAGACGGAAGGCGGGGGAAAGATGAAGGGTGATTGTTGGGAGGAAGGAGGGCATTTGGTGGCACAAACGGTGCACCTATGGTGCACAATGCAAGGGTATATTTCAAACTAAATAAGAGTCAATGTTAAATGTCTTACCACAAAATATAAGTGAGTTGGGGTGATGGCTATGTTAATCAGTTTGATATAAGCAATCCACATTGTATATCAAATCATCCCATTGTACCCCATAAGTGTATACAGTTATGATTTTAATTAAAAATTAATAAAAATTTCAAAAAAGAAGTCTAAACCTATCAACTGTTATTGAGTTAGCACAGAAAAACAGGAGCACTTGTTTCCTATTTATGACATAATAATGTATTAGCACCACTTGGGAGGATAATATGGTAACATCTGCCGAATACCCTCTGATTGAGGAATTCCACAGCCCTATGTATTCTGAGAGGAATACATGTGGGCACAGATAGTGTGTATGAGAATGTTCACCATAGCACTGTGTGCAGCCATCAGAAAAAATAAGCCATAAAATGGATATTATGGATTAATTTATTGCTGTTGAAAACATTACCAAATCTCAGAACTACTGTATTGAGTTTTAAAAAGGCAGATAAAACTTAAAACTTATATGATCGTATTTACATGTATTTTATAAAACACATATAACACATAGTTCAGGAAGATGCAGTTAACCATTAAAAATATAATAGATGTCTCTGGAGATAAAAATAGACTAAGATGACGAGGAAATTAATTGAAGATTCAGATTTTTAAATAATTATTGAATAAAGGTTTGAAATAAAATAATGACAGAGTAGGAAAATATGTGTATACTATATCATCCCACTTATTTTGCATATGTTTTAAATCTTGAACCAAAACTCAAGTAATTTTTAGTAAGTTCACCCCTCTTGTTTCCTAGTAAAATTAATGTGACTATGTAAAGATCCTCTTTTAATCATTATTTCCACTGTTTGCAAATTTCAGAGTCGTCATGCTACATGAAGAGCAATAAATGGCAATTATAAAACAAAGAATGCTTCTGTTTCTTTCAGTCAGGTTTATGAAAAAGATCTTCATTTAACAATAAATTAACCTTCTGTGAATTGTAAGACTCTGGTGAGCCTGAGTCTCTGTGAGTGTGTGTGTGACTGAGGGAATGATAGGAACTGAAGATGTAGGACTAGTAAGTGAGTGACTTCAAAAGTTTGAAATATCAAAACCACGGATCTTCAAAAATTAAAAGGCTGTTGAAGAACAATGACTGTATTGCACTTTTTCTATTCTTCTAAAGAACAAAGAGGCTATTGAACGTTTTTAAACATTTTTCTTGCTAACATTGATTAACTGATGTTGAGACAGTGAAGGAACATTTTATTTCACATCTTGAGATTTGACTCGTTTGTCATGAAGTCAGCTTGCTAACCCTCCAACTGTCTGCATTACATAGCTAGGAAGCTGGACGAACATAAAGGCCAGTCAGGATAGCACAGGATGCCAGCGTGTCCTGTAGAGTATCTGTTTGTTCTTTTGCATTTTGCTCTGATATAGTCAAAAAAGAAGTTGTTTATAAGAAATTCTTAATTTCTTCTTAAGTGTGTGACATTATGAAGATGGTCATGCTCTGTCAATATTTTGAAAATTTATTATCTAAAGGTATGAAATGTTTTTTAACAATTATTGGATAGATAAAGATATATTACACATATACATGTATAGTTTTCCTGAGCAGTGGTGATTCTTTATTCCTCACAATAATCTCCATGTCTCCTAATAGCCCACAAATACTTTCCATATTGGCAAATGCTATTTAGACTTTTTTTTATCTAAAAAGTTTTATTGTACTGTTGATTTTTCTCTTCTTCTTTATTAACAAGTACTTTTATCTCAATGTTGAATCTTGAATGATGACAGAATTAAGACACAGATGACGTGTTCTAACGGTGTCTTAAAGTCCTCCCGCCCTACAACCAACGTGAAGCAGAAAAATGAAAAATCAGAATATAACTAACTGGTGCCCAAATACAAAGATGAAAGCAACTAAAATATTTCAAGAATAGATTGACCGTGGACTTTGATATGAAGACAAATTGGGTTTTGCAGTTCTGGAAAGTAAAAAGTGTCCATATTAAGCACTACTTAACTGTGTATGTTACTGTTTAAGGAAATCATGTTTTCCTTCACCAAACCCCAACATATGAGCAAAAGGCAGAGCACCCTAAAATTAGAGCAAGGCAGAATTAAGATAAATAAAGGAATTCATTCCCGTAAAAGAGAAGTGTTATAGTCAGAAATATAAGTGAAAACCAAAGAATCGGGGCAACTTAATCACATTCAAATGATAAATTGCCACTAGAACATTTAATGTGTATGTGTATACATATATGTGTATATGAATTATTATAAGTTTTGTGACATGCAAAAATCAAGAAACAAATTTTTCACAAGCAAAAATCAAGAAACATAAATTTTTCACACATCCAAAACAGATGAAGCCCTCCCAGCAACACTGATAAGCCAAGCAAGGTGCAACTTGCACAGGTGAGTCAGAAAGGATGCTGTCGACTGTGTTTCTTGGAAGTGAAGTAATGAACCATAACACAGTCTGTCTCAAAACTTTTGTAGTAACTGTGTGGTGTGTGTGTATGTGTGTGTGTGTATCTCTCTCTCTCTCTACACACACACACACACACACACACACATACACAAAACCTTTGAGACAACTGCAGATTTCCCTGGGCAGGGAAGTCCAGGGGCTAATTTAGAATCATTATTGACAAAAATAATTCACATGATTGGTGTTTAACACATAGAGCATTTCTTATATTTCTATAAATAGTAAACAAATGGATTAGTATCTTTATGAAAGACTGACCTTTATGAAAGAGAATCAAAATTCTACTGCTATTTCCCCTATAGTACACCATTGGGGCCTGAAGGATTCTCATTACTGCCAAGCTATTCCAATGTTTTCCAATGCTCCACATCATTACTAAGCATATGCAGGTACAGTAAATGAGACTTAAGGGTTTCTGTATGCGACGAGCTCATAGTGTATGAGATGTATGATAGACAAGAAATTGTAATACTTGTTATCATGTTTATTATGCTGCTGTTATAGCAAGAGGTCTTACAATAAAGTCACATTATGCTATGGGACTAAAGAACAGGAGTGTATAGCATAGTGGTAGTGGATATCAGGGGAGTGGCTCAAAGTAGCCTTCCTGGTATAAGAGAAACTTAACTACAATCTTATCCTTCAGAAAGAGTAAGGCAGAAATGCTTTTTTGAATATGGAAACAAACGCAAAAATAAATAAGGAGGACTATACTAGAAAGCTTTTCCGCAGCAAAGGAAACAATTAGCAAAATGAGAAAGCTGTCTATAGAATGGAGAAAATGTCTACGAGCCATATATTTGATAAGAGGTTAATATTTCAAATATATAAGAAATTCATATAAGTCAGTAGGGAAAGAAAAGCAAATAATCCATTTTAAAAATGATCAAAGCACCTTTGTAAACATTTTCACAAAGAATACGTAGGAATGCCCTGAGGGACGTGAAAACGTGCTCAATGTCACTGATCATCAGGGAAACACAAATCTAACCACAAGAACTCCGTATTTGCTTGAGTGGCTATTATACAAAGGACAAGAGAGAAGAAAAGTGCCCAAGAACATTGAGAAAAGGGAATCCTTGGACTCTGATGGTGGCAATGTACATTGGTATGGCCATTACAGGTTATGGTTTAGAGTTTTCTCAAAAAATTAAAAATATACTACCATATGATTTAGCAATCCCGTTTTGGGATATACTCTGCCTAAAAGAAACAAAATCAGTAGCCAGAAGAGATACCTTTCATTTTCATGTTCATGGAAGAATTATTCACAAAAGCCACAATATGGAAACAACTTAAGTGCCAGTCAATGGACAAATGAATAAAGAAAATGTGGTATTCAAGGGCTTTATGGAACTAGCCAATCATTGGTAATACTATTTTCTACATTGCATGATTGGATGCTTTCCAGAAAGCCCTCATTTGTATACCAGGAATACCACACAATCAGTAAGAAGGGAATCCTGCCATTTGCAGCAACATGGATGAAATTGGAGGGCCTTATGCTAAGCGAAGTAATCTAGAGAAAGACAGAGCTTAGGTGGCATCATTTACATGTGGAATCTGAACAAAAATCAAATGCATAGAAACAGTGTTGGCCAAGGGGTGTTGGGTTAGGAAAATGAGGAGATGCTGGGTAAAGAGCACAAACTTTCTGTTACAAGGTGAAGAACTTCTGAGACTGTAGTGTACAGCACAGTAAGTATTGTTAATAATACATCAACCGTAGTTACTTGCATACTTGAAATCTGGTAAGAGCGTCGATCTTAGGTACTCTTAACAATGAAAAAGGCAACTATGTGAGGTGATGGATGTGTTGAATAGCTTGATTGTGGTAACTATTTCACAATATATGTGAAACATATTAAACCTTAAACATGTTAAATCCTTATGTTGCACACTTTACAAATACACAATCTTCTCAAATATACTTAAAGAAATCTCAAAAAGAGTAGGGCAACAAATGGAAATAGTGCCTGTGTATTCTAAACCAGATATGATTTTTGAGGAAGTAAGCCAAATTCGGTATAACTGGGGCTATAGGACATAAGGTAGGAAAAACATAAATTTGGACTTTTCATCTCATACTAGCAAATTAATCTCTCCCTTCTCCCCCTCGCCCCCAGGCACAGTGAGGAAAAACGGAAGGGATTTCAGCAGTGGTGTAATAGACTTTGCTTTCTGTTTCCAAAAAAGAAATATATTCATTTAAAAAAAATCTTGGAAGCTGAGAAAGCAGTTGGCAATGTGTTGAAGAAGTGAAGTCTAAAATAATAGTTGTTGTACCTAGATATATGATGGTGGTGGTGAGGATGGAGAGAAGGAACAGATTCTAAAGATAAAGCACAGTGGCTTGCTGGGAAATGAGAGAGACAGAGGAATTAAGACGACCTCCCTGGGTCTCATTAGGTCAACTGAATGCCTGATGACACTGTAAATTTGGAAGTGCTAATGAAGACACAGGGTCTGCCCCCCAACACTTCAAAGAGTAAGATGGAGGTGGAGGTTGAGAATCCTGTGTGGAGATGATAAATTCACTTCAGGAAATTCTGAGTTCCAGGTAACAGAGGGACATCCAATTTCAAAGAGTTAGGAGGAGAAATAGAAGACTGTGTAGAAATCATTATAAAAAAGAGAAATCGATGTTTTTTTTCTTTATAAATATAACGAACAAATAGTAACTGGTATAAGGATGATGTATTAATGCATCTAATTTGATTTAACTACATGGATGGCGTGCATGATCTTGGTATGAGCTGCATGGGGGAAGGTCATGAACAGCCAGATGATAGCAGGTTGGGGAGAGTTGGAGGTGGGGAGGCTCAGCTAATGCTTCCATGTTTATGGGGAGAATATAAAGGGCAATGGCAACTAGAACAGTAACTAAGCAGATGATGAGCCAAGGGACTTTTGTTTTGTTTTGTTCTCTTAAGATGGAATCTGTTTAAATGCTATTGAGAAGGAGCAAAAAAAGAAAGAAAGAAAGAAAGAAATCTGTAACAATTGTCATTTGTCCACTGTCTGAAAAAAGATAGAATGTACCCTATTCCCCAAAACAAGACACTGAGGGTGATACCCCCTTGGTTGTGCTGTCTATGTAAGGAAAGTAGAATGTCCTCATGATCCCCATTCAAGGCAGAGCCTCTGAGATATCAAATATAATTTAATGAAGGCCATTAAAGGCTAATAAAGTTCAGCCACTGTCAAATGCAAGCTGAACATGTGAGATGTCCCAACAATTACTCGAATCATCCAGTATAACTTTTGTATTAACATTGTCATCTTCTGTCCTCTAAACTTCAGACCTGTCTTGTTTATACTCTATCCTTCTAAAAATTATTTTCCCCCATTATATTAATTACTTGAATTTCAAATGTGGTCCAGAAAGCCTCATACGGGCTCTTAATGGCACTAAAGTTAAAAGAAAAAAAAAGAAGATAAACTGTTTTGGCACTCCGTCTTTCTTTAAAACCTGGCTTTAGGCCTCATTTTAAAACATCACTAAAGGTCCCATCATATTTCTTCCTGTATTCAATAAACCGTTAAGTGGTCATGCATTCATTATGCCATAAGCTGCACACAGATGCAAATGGATACCATTTATAATATTTTACAGTGTTTTGAAGTTCCAAGCCCATCTAGAATGATAAAGACCTGGGAAATGTTAACCTACCTCAAAGTCCTTTTTTATTGCATTCTTTAATAGATTGGTGCAATTTCTTTGCATGCTATAAAAGTCAAGAAAGTATTTCCATGGTATTAAATGGTAACACATGGAGACCATTTCGTTTTTAAGAAGAATGTTCTCTACTTTGTGATTTGTGTTTTTTAATGCCCTTTTCCTTCCTCTTGTTCTTTCAGGGACAGTTTGATTCAGAGTAATGGAGCGGTGGAAATTAAATGAGTGTGCGTGAAGTCCAATGAACTCAGTATACTGCTTATCTTGTAACTATACTTAATCTAAATAACCTTTTTTATGCTCTGCTGGAATGGCATTTTCAAAAGGCTATATAGTAGTAAATGAGAGTATATGTCAGTAAGGATTTGCTAGACAAATCAGATCTCACAGAGAAGTATATCTATCCATTACTATTTAATACACACTTCGGTTTGAAGGACAATTTTTGTGTGTGTGATCAGACCATTAACATTAACTGTCATTTCGACTGTCTTTTCCAACTTTTCTCTTTCCCTTTTTAATTTCATTTATTATTTATTCATTTTTTTCCCAACAGTAGCTCTTGAATAGATACCCTCCAAAAGAAAGAATGAAATGATTTAAACACATGCAACTCACTGACTCAGTTGTTCTTTTTTTCTTTTTGACCATACGTACAGCCTCAGAATGATTTCTAAAGGATCATGTCAACACGTATGGTAGTATGTGGGAAAGAATTTAATCCGCATACATAGAGCACATGGCAGGCATGTTATTTGACAGCAACTTTTCCTTGCTTTTCATTGGTATAGCTTTCCTTTCTCATTGCATTTGAGAGAATGATGAAGCAAGCCAGATTTAGGAAACAGCCTTTCTAGCTCAGCTACTGCCCCTCTCTTTGGCCTTTTGTGGAAAGTGCACACACATGTAAGTTCTTTCACAACACTTCATTTCTCTTGTGATACTTTTTTTCTTCCAACATCCTAAAGCAAACCTTATGGTACATTTGGGAACTCAGGTTTTTTCTTGGTTCTGGTTAACAGGTGTGGTATTTTAAGCCTCTCCTAGAGGAGCAGGCCCTGCTGTCTCCTGTCAGACCCATTCCCCTTGACCAGTGTTTTGTCTCTGAGACACAGTTACTGGTTGGCCTTCCCCCAGCTGCCTGGTTTCATGATGCTGACTTCCTCCTGCCTGCCCTGTGCTACCCACCTGTCCTTGTTGCCCACTGTTTGCTTCCACTGCAATCAATGGATCTGGGCCCTTGGATTAAAGGCTCTGATCACCCTAATAAATCACTTATCTGCATTCAGCTCAGTTCCTTAAATTCTTCATTGATGGGTGGAGTCGATCGCAAATTCTGCATCCTTCCAATCTCTTCTATTTGAGGAAGGGAATCTAGCCATGACGTGAGGATTTTAAAAATAAAATTCTGAAAAGTTAGTCTTTGGATTTCCATGTTACCAGAACTGACATTTCTAGAATGTATTTACGATTTCAACAGCAATAGAAATTCTACTCTGCAATGACTTAGCCTAACCTCAAAAAAAGTTACCTGTCTTTACCACGCTATTACACAAAGTCAGAGGCAGACAGATGTAAGAGGAAGAGAGTGGATCCTTAAGTGCTGTGCCCTGAGAGACTCCCTATCCTCACCCTAGTCCCAACCTCAGACTCATCAATGACTTTCAATTATCTCATTATATTCTAACAACATCCAACAATACTACATCCTGATTTTTTTCCCTTCAATGCCTTTCTTTTTTTCTCTACTCTCCCCATGACCACCTTACTCTATGCCTTGAGAAGTTCATGCTTATAGTTAGTTTCTTCAGCTGCTTATTTTAGCTTCAGAGACTTTAGAAATTACCTATCTCATCCAAACTTTTCTTTAACCTCTTTCTAAATAAATTTTACAAAAAGATTGCTTTCATCAAGTCATTTTTTTTAATCTAAAGATCTTCCAATAACTATAATCCCCAGTTTTATAAAGTACAATATCCTCTGATTAAAACTCAAGACATTTATCATTCTGGTTCACACAGTGACACAAGTGACATCAGAGACATCCGGGGACTTGTTTGTCGTGAAAATTCTTGAGAAATGTGTTATCATAAGCCTTTCAGGTGATTTTGATGTTAAATTAAGGATGACAACCATCGATCCCTTTCCCCATCTACTGCTTGTTAATGAATACACACATGAAGTTTTCAAAAAAGGAAACTTCTAATTACATAAGTTGTGCGTTCTTTTCACAATTAAAAAGTACTTGAATTGAATAACAGATTACATAATTTCAAAATCAAGTCACTTGGCAATGAAAACTTACTCTTTAAATTTTAAAGGGTAAATCAAAGTTGCAATTTAGACTTCTTAAACATTAAGAATGTACACTAAAATGTGGATTTTCGGCAAAACCGTACTTAAGTTCATTCCTACGTCTCTCCCTGTTTAAGGTATTAGATCAGAAAGAAAATAATGAATGAAATAAACATTTACCTCAACAAGAGGTAATGAGAACAGCAAAATAATTTCAGGAAGGATAAAATTTGAAAGTAGAATCAATGAATTAGAAAATAATTAAAAACACAGTTATAGAAAAGTCTAATCAAGTAGAGTATCCTCTGGAAAAAGTTCAATAAAAAGGACAATATAAGCACATGAAGATATAAAAACTGCAACAGAAATATACTACCTCATACATTTAAAAATTAACTTTAAGTGGATAAGAAAATATAAATAGCTGAAAGTAACTCAGTGAGGAGGTAAAAATCAGAAAGCATTAACAATGCTTTGCCAATGAGTTTCATCCAAAACTCTTGCTAGATCCAAAAACTTTTATTAATGATTTCTTTCAGGTCTTTAAAAAACAGTATTTTTGGAGTTCTAGGACACAGGATTAGATAATAAGCTCTGCGATCCATTTCACTCGTGGGACTTTTGATGACATCATTTAAAAAGAAATACCAGTGAGAGGAAACTGCAGTCATAGCTAATCCATCCAATTATTAATTCAGTACATGAGAATAATAAAACACCAGGACTCAGTTGATTTTACTTCAAGGTTGTTTGAAATACAATTCACTTACTGTGATTAACCATCTCAGCAGGTAAGAAGGGAAAACATAATTATCTTGTTAATTGTCAAAAAGTCATATGATGAAAGTAAATATCTTTTAATTAAAAACCATTCTAACATCTCAGAATTTATTTCATTCTCAAATAATCAAGAACATGCTTAATTCTGAAACATATTCTTATAAAAAAGAATGCCTGAAAATATTTTTACTACTCAATATAATGTTTAAAGTTCTAGTCAAGCTAATTAAGACAAAAATAAATACATTTTATATTCTAGAAAAGAGATTACATTTTCATTATTTTAGAGGATATGATTTAATACTTTAAAACTCCCCAAATCAACTACAAATTATTGTAATTACTAAGAATTTTGTAAGCTAACTAGATATAGTACGATACCTCAAAGAGTAAATAGATTTCTTATTTATGACTTAGAAATCATAATAAATTTTAAATAGTAAGTGAATATATAAACTAAACAGAAAGATAAATCATAGGAATGAGGTGAAAATCCAGAAACTACCCTAGTAGTAGAACATGATTTAATAATGTATGTTAGGACCAACATTTAAAATCAAAGCCAATGTAGACATTATATACTATATACTAAATGGTGTTGAAACAGTTTGCTAACCACTTAAAATGGGTAGTGAGTATCATTTCAAAATTGAGACACAATATTCATGTCTTACTAAAATAATACCATATAATCATTTTTTTTTGTTTTTAATTTAAATAATGAATATATAGGATTTAGCAGAATACTTAGGCAATAATAATTGCTGTTTAGGCAACTCAATTCTGAAGACTCAGACTTCCTAAATACTCAATTCTGAAGACTCTTCTTAGTCTAAGGAACATTTTTTTCCCCTCGGATGTTGAGAAAAAGTCTACTTTCTCTTCTAAATCACCATGATTAAAAATACCTCAGTTAGAACATGTTTAACCTGAGGTCCCCCCAGATTCTAAACATTTCAGTTTACCCCCTTTCACCACCATTACCAGCCCTAGACAAAGTCTTACTTCTGTCAGGATGAGATATTTAAACTATGATCTCAGTTGGCCTTCTTGAATTCACTCTCTACTTTTAAACTCTATCAAAATTATTATAAAACTATTTCATACTTTGATAGTTTTATTTAATTAGTTATTTACTGTCTATTATAGTCTCAAAACAAAACCCTGCAGCTTGAAATTAATAGCAAATAGAATCTACTACACATCAAATAGCATTTCTCGTCATGCACCTGGAAGAGGTATCTTCTCTGGTCAAAAAGTCTCCACCAGATACTCGATAGGTGTTGCCTTTTTTAAGTAGCTACCTTTGACTCCTTCCCACCGATACCCTGTTTCCTGTCTACCAATTAGATTTGCCATTTTCATGTGTCCAATCCAAACACATCTCCTGCATGAAGTTTCTACCCTCAAACTTCATCCCTTCCACTGCTACAGTGATGGCTTCCTTCTCAGAGATGTCATACAATGTAGCAAAATCTCTTCATAAATACAGCCTTGTTTGATCAGGTAGATTATGAATTCCTTTCAAAATGTCCCACATGATCCTGTGCAAATATATTCAATAAAGCTGCAGTGACTATGTAATCAATTAAAAGGACAAATCCAAGTTTATATCCAGGAAGGTGAAATGTTTTCCAGAAAACAAATGAGTAAAAATATATATATATACATATATTATAGGAGCTACTCATGGAAAGAAAGAATTTATTTCCTTTTCAAAGCATTAAAACCCTGGAGGCTCTTATAAAAACAGGGTTAAAAAAATAACAGGCAGAAAGAAAACAGCTCCTTCAGAAGTAAGAAACATAACTAAAATATCCTCTTATTCCAACTGTAGAAATTTGTTCAAATGTCATTAATACTCAAAAGTGATTTTAAATATAAATAATCAGAAGTTCATTCATGAATAGGCCTACACAAAAAAGGCATTTTCAGAAGTCTTAAAAGT
Source organism: Otolemur crassicaudatus (assembly GCA_963574585.1). NCBI lineage: Eukaryota > Metazoa > Chordata > Mammalia > Primates > Galagidae > Otolemur > Otolemur crassicaudatus. The sequence goes on from CAUYQS010064274.1 coordinate 34,335, forward strand.
ATGAAAATTTCATAGGTATTTAAAATATGAATCCTGCAAACACCCATTTGCATTTCTCTTTCTTGTTTATAATTGTTCCTTTCTTAGAAGGTCTCTGGTTGAGTTCATTTATTCTTGATAGTGGCATTGAGTAAATTGGCATCCAAAACAACAGCACAGAATTCTAAGCCAAAGGAGAGGAGCTTTCAAAAGCAAAGATAACCCTTGATTGATACAGCTCTGTGAAGAGATAGAACAGAAAGGAACAGTCTCCGGAATTCATTCTCCTCTATTTCATTGACTTGAGTAAAGATTCTCCCTTCTGACAACTTTTTAATTGGATTATACATTTCTTTTACAAAAATTTAAGTAAAAGGAAAATTTATTTGAACAAGCACCATGTCTTCTATATAGGCTATTATACAATCAAATTCATTGCTGGCAGCCTGATTCTGCCTGCTCGCTTGCTTGATTGATTAAATATGTGGTGTTTGCACTTCTATGTCACAACATGGTGAAAAGAAATTTAGTTCTTTTTTCTATCGCCCTCCCCTGGAACACGCTCTTCTTTATAGGCCTCTTTATGTAGAAAAATCAAAAGAATACGTCTGCTTTTAAAAACCTGTATTTCATTACATTCAAGTCAAGGTTTAAATTGTTCAGAAATCAAATGCTTATTTCACAGGCAAGTCCAAATTTGGGAGTAACGATGGAAAAGTAAGCTGAAGCAAATAATTTCCCTTTCCAATTGTTATAGAATGAGTAAGAACAACAGACACAGTAGGGGGAAAAGAACCCATAATTCAGTATTAACAACCATACACCCTCATTCCATAAACCTCAGGAAATGATAGCCAGGCAAAGAAACAGAAAGTTATGGGGTAGTGCAGCTAAGGTACTAACTCTACTAACCCCAAGTCTGGACTAAAGAAGCAGTGGTGAAGATGAAACGGGAAGTGAAAATATCTTGAGAATTTTTATGAATACCCCCTGCTACTCCATAAACACACACACACACACACACACACACAGACACACACTCCACTACCATAAATTGGAGAGAGACATTCCAAATGTAGAAGTGAAGGAAAACTTCAGAATAAAACCAGCGAACACAATAGCTCAGCAGAAGCAGGAAAAGGGGCCATGAGAAACTGCTCTTCTTTCTTTCTTGTTGGAAAAAAATATGAAAACCAGAAAATATTTACTTAGATAGTGTAGAAACCAATCACGATGGTGTTAAAGACCTGGTTCTTAATATTTCTGCTTTAAGTTGGAATTGTCAATGTTTATTTGTACAGAGAATGCGTGCTCTTTATATTCCCAGTGCTCTATAATAAAATGCTTCTTTTTTAAGAGTTAAGTATCTAGTAGTTTTTCTCTTGAATCTCTGAGCAGTAATTTGTTTTCATTGTTTTTGTTGCTAGATGCTAAATGTCTGACGTATGTTAAAATAAATATACTTTTTTAATAAATGGGTCTAAAATCAATTTTAAAGATGTGTAAAAATGATTGTCTCACACAAATAGCACAACTCTTGTACTTTAAACAAAGGTTTAATGCTCAGTAATAGTATTTGGCTTGGCCAGTTTAGGGCAACTGTCAAGGGTGAGGTCTGAATCCAAACCTTTTAAGCAATTACATCACAATCTTGAGCCTCTGTGACAAGGGTCTGCAAATTTTTAACATACCATGAACCCAGATGGTGAGGACTCAAGGGACAAGTTCATGAGTCGGAAAGACAGATGAAGCCAGCCAGATCTCTCATCTCTGCTATCTCTCTATGTACAAGGTCCACGAGCATTAATCAGAAACACAAGACTCATTTCAATATCATAAAATGATAAAGTAAACCAGTTTCACACAGTCAGGAACAATTCAGGAATGAAACTGTATAATCAAGTTTTGGAATATATATAAATAACATTATGCTTTCAAGGATCTTAGAATTATTCTATTCCTCATAAGTATTCAGAAGAATTTATTATGGCTAAATAACCAAAACTCATACCAAGGTCAAGGAAACAGCCATACCTCTAAACTATAACATAAATTATTGTTTTTACCATAACTATTTACATGTGTAATTTTTATGAAGTTGTCTTCTGATTTTATAATTATAAGAAATCAATTAAAAGTATTATTTTTAAAAAACGCATTGCGATGGCCTGTGACCAACTATATGCTTGAATAGCTACCAGCAGCTACTATATAAATAAAATATACACATTTCAATCTGAAAATTATAAGTAAGTGCAAATTAAAAACAATTATAAGAATCCGTGGATAAATTAAAATAGTAGAGTGATGCAGCAAAGATTGTCTTTAGAGGTACGTGTACCCTGTTATCCATCCAGACCATCCATAGGTTTAAGTAGATGCTGTTCTCTAATAATTTATGATAAAAATTAAAATAGTCATATACATGGCAGTATATAAAGAAGACAAAGAAAATCAGTTTTATGTGTGTATGCATATAGATACATATCTAATTATTAATTTACATATGCATGCACATATGTGCATATGAAACAAAATTAATATGATAGTACTTGTTGAGGTTTGTTATTTATCATTGTGGGAAAAATGCAAAATGAAAGAGTGCAGTCATATAATCTCTAACATTTCTATAGTATCAAGATATGAAAAAGTTTTGAAAGATATACATTGAGGTGGCCTAAGGAGAAACAAAAACATGTTCCCCAAATCAAGATATTCTGCTTCTCAAGTCATACACGTTATACTCTTTTCTGTCTGAGTTTCTGTTGCACAGACAACTAAAGTTTTCTCCAACACTTTAATTAATGCTCTGCTTAATGTTATCCTGGTCTATTCTTCAATATGCTATACCTTAAGCACTTATTCCCTTGCATTATAATTTTCTACCTTCAGCAATGCTGGGTTCCACAAACTGTGTCTAGCACGAGAATTTTAGCACTGAGTAACACAGTCTCTACCCGAAACCCACACAACACATACCAATGGTTAAGAATTCTGAAGAAATCAAAGCAGGCCTTTTTTTCCCTGCAGGTAGACTTTGGTTATGAGTCTATTGATACGTGCATTTTTCTTTGCAACAGCTCCTAGCTGAACTTTTGCCTCATGTTTCCTACTAATCAATATACCCACTATTCTACAAACAGCAGATCATAATTTAGAATTCAAGGTGAATCATTCTCACTTACATAATAAAGGCTAAACTCATTATGACATCAAGGTCCTTGACAGTGCAGCACCTGTTTCATTTTCAGTCTTATTTCCTCCACTGAAAAATTCCTTCACGCACTCCACACACACAAACACACACTCACAACACACACACGTATATGTGTATATATATATATATATACATATATGTATATATGTATATATATATATGATTTATATATAACTTCAGTTCTGTTCACTTTGCACTGTTCAGTGTTCCCCAAAGTCTTTTCCTCATCTAAGGCTTGTTGAAATGCCTTTCTACTCTTCTTCTAGAGAGATTCTTCATTCCTTTCTTACGTTTCAACCTATAGATACTGTCTTCATCTTTTTTCCTGACACCCAGCCTGAAATCATCCACTCTTCACAAGCTATATAAAGAACATCTCATACTTTCCTTGAACACTGAAAAGACAATTTCTGTACCCAAATACATAAACACTAGTCATAAGAATAAAGAAGGAATCAAAGGAAATACTCATTCCCTTGCACTGTAATATTTTTGTCTTATGCAATGTGGATTCCAGGCACTGTGCCTGGCACTAGAATTTCAATACTGAATAATATAGTCTCTACCGCAAAACAAATGAAAGAAATACTAATTGTTAAAAAGTCTGAACAAATCAAAGCAAGATCTCATTTCCTGTTAATTTTGATTGTTTGTTCTTCTCCCTAATCTAAGCTATAGACGAAAGCAAAAAATTCTTATTTATATTTGTGCTTTCAGCATTTAGCAGAGCATCAGTTACATGGTAGATATTAAAATGTATTCTTTATAAATAGCCAAGACACCAAAGAGATGAAAACATGGGAAAACAAAAGCCAAATACAATGCTTAGCCTAGTGAAAAGAATATTACAATGTGAACATGTAATAATCATGATGTTTAAAAACCAATACTATTGTTATAAATAAAATTAAAACTGTTACTGAGTCCTCTCCTTCCAGAGAAGATAGAATGAGAGCCATATTTACCCTCCCATCAAACATAAATAAAAATTATAAAATGCATAAAACAAGAATGTTCAGTACACTAAATGTTACATAATAAAGTGCAGCAATATCTCATGGACAGAACACAAGCAGGGTGATTCTATGCTACTCCAGCTCAGTGCCTAGAGAGGATTTCTGAGCAGATCACAGAAAGGGGAACTCAGGTAGAGCCTGGCAGACTCTTTAAATTAAGAACATGGAACTGAGAATCTGAGAATGCCATAGTAGCTAAATTTCTGAGAATGAAAACCAGAGAAGAGAGAAGTGCACAAGAAAAATCCTAGAATTCTGCAAAAGATTGGCCTGGATCATTCAGCGAGTACCATTTAGCACATTAATAAACTCCCGGAGGCAATGACAAGAACTGCCTTAAAGGATTCGTGATCACAGTGCCCTGTTCTCCCACAAGGCTGGAAATACCTCTTGGTTCAGATTTGGAAATGTCAAGTTTCACAGGATATCAGAGACTGGACACAGACAGTATTTTCTTAGTACTGGGAAATAACTAGCCATACAACGAGCACCATTTTTGTTTCACCTGACAAATCTTGAAAGCAAGATCCATAAGGATTCAAGTGTCTCTAAATAAGTTTACTGCATATCAGAACAAATCTGGGTAATGTTTATAGGAATTAAAGTATTCATACAAAAAAATTCATCACACCTTAAATAAAAAATTGCCAAGCATAGAAAGAAGCAAGAAAAAATGCCCCATAATGTGGAGAAAAATCGATCAAGTGAAACTGAAACATAATGACACAGAATTTAGTGTTAGTAGACAAGGATGTTAAAATAGTATACCTATGTTTTATGTTTTAAAAGTAAAGTATATAAGGATAGTATACACAAGACCAAATTAAAACTTTAGGCCTAAAAATTATAATATGAAAATAAAAAATACAGTGGCTGTGATTAATAAAATATTAGAGAACTTGATGACATAGCCATAACATTTTATAAACTATATAAAATTACAGACAGAAAGAAAAGAATTAAATAATCAGAGCAACAGTAATCTGTGGGAAAACATAAATTAATATATATGTGCACTTGTGTTTCCTAAAGGAGAACAGAAAGAGAGAAGATAGGAAAAACTTGAAAGAAATAATCAAATTTTATAAATATGAGAAATTACAAACCTAGAGATTCAAAAACCCCACGAACAAGAAACACAAATACAAGTACACCGATGCAAATCATAAATAGCTAAAAACCAGTGTTAAAGCAAATCTATTGGTAACAATCAGAGGAACAAAAACATTTTATGTACAGAGGAAAAAATATATAAGGAAAATAGTAAATTTCTCATTGCAAACCATGTAAGAAAGAAGACAGTATAATACCTTTAAATTACAAACCAAAAAACAAAACCTGTAAACCTAGAACTCTTTAGCCAGTTAAAAAAACATTCTAAACAAAGGCAAGGTAAAAACTTTTCTAGTCGTGGAAACGTTAACATCATGCTTAATGGTGAAAGACTGAATGCTTTTTTTCTAAGAATCAGAAGCGAGATGAGAATGTCCATACACATCAGTTTTATTCAACACCATGCTGCTAAAGTCTCTATTCAGGGCAACAGGAAAGAAAAAGAAATAAAGAGTCTCCAGATTGAAAAGGAGAAATTAAAACTGTCTTTCTTCACCAATCGCATGGTTGTCCTTGAAGAAGAATCAATAGCATCTGTATAAAAGCAGATAGAACTAAAAAATGAGTCCAGCAAGGTTTCAGAATAACAGATTTAAAAATAATTCTATTTTTGTGTTCTAATAATAAACATTCAGAAACTGAAATTTAGATCATTATAAACACCATTTATAATAGCACAAAGCTATGAAATACTTAGGGAAATGTAGAAAAATGTGTTAAAGACCTGAACACCGAAATCTACAACATAAAACAGAGAGAAATTGAAAAGGCTTAAGTAAATAAAAAGGTGTGATGTGTTCAGAAGTTGAAAGACTCAATTATTTTTAAGATTTTCAATGTGTCTAAATTGATCTATGCAGTCAACACAATCTCATTCAAAATTCCCATGTAATTTTTATAGAAATTGACAGCTGATTATAAATTCTATGCGGAAATACAAAGGTCCTCAAAGAGTCAACAGTTTTATAAAAGAAAAAAGTAGAAAGCATCAAACTCTGATTTCAAAAATCTTGACAAAGATATAATAAAAAAACAATGTAGTATTGGCATAAACGTGGATTAATATAACAAAATTAAAGAGTCCAAAATAGACCCACAAATACATAATCAGGTAAGTTTTGACAAAGACACAAAGACAATTTATTTGAGAAAAGGGAAAACTTTTAATAAATAGTGTTAGAAAAACTGCATATGAGTATGCTCATAAGAGTAAACTTTGATCCATACCTCATATCAGATACAAAAATTAACTCTAAATGTTTTATGAGCCTGAATGTATAAACTGAAACTATAAAACTTCTGTAAGCAAGCATTGGAAAAATCCTTTATTTTCAAGGCCATAGGTTAGGCAGAAATTCCCTAAATACAACACCAAAAGCTGATCTATAAAATAACTAATAGATTAATAGGACTTTATCAAAATAAAAATGTTTGATTCCCAAAAACTCTAGGAATAGGCTAAAATTAAACTTTTATAGACAGAATAAAATATTTGCAGGTTATATTATCAAAAGTAGTTTTATTCTATGTAATAACTCTCAAAACACAGTTAAAACAATGGACAAAGATTTGAAGAGACACATCATCAAAGAAGATATATGGATGGTAAGTAAGCGCATGAAAAGATGCCCAACATCATTAGTCAACATTCAAATTAAAACCACAATGAAATTACACTACAGATCTACTAGAATGGCCGAAATTAAAATGCTGGTCCATACCAAGTGCTGGCAAGAACGCAGAGAAATGCAAACTCGTACACTTCTAATGGGCATCTAGAAAGATAAAAGTTCTTTGGAAAAATAGTTTGCAGTGTCTTTTCTTAAGTTAAATGTGCATCTGCAGTATTATCTTGCCTATGCACTTCCAACTTACCCAAAAGAAAAGAAAACATACGCCCCAAAAACTTACAGATGATTTTTTGTAACACATTTGTTTGTAATCCTGGACATAAACTAAACGTCTATCAGTAGGTAAATAAAATAAACCCGTGTGTTCATACAATGAAATACTGTAAGCACTACAAAGTAGCAGACTATTCACACATAGAACAGCCTAGATGGATTTCAAAGTAATTATGCCGAAAGAGAGAAAACAGACAAAGAAAAGGTATATCCTGTATGTTTCTGGTTACATAAAATTTATGTGAATCAGTCTGTATACGGACAACAGATCACGTGTTGGCTGGTACTTGGGGGATGGGAGAGGTGGGAGCAAGGAATTAGAAAAGGGCAGAAGGGTGAGGGGTGTGTTCATTTTTATGATTTCATGAGTTATGGGTCACAATCCTGTCTAAAAAGCTGTTAAAAATATTACTGATTGGTCATGTATTACGGGACACCTCAGCTAGGGTTCACATGTGCCAACAATATTTTATTTTCTTCTTTTGTAAATACTTTGTGATGAAAGTTTACTACAATAATAACTTACTGATAATTTACCCATCATAATGTGTATAACCTAAGTATATTTTTAGAATCCATAAAAAACTCCAATTTCTAATTGTAAAAAATACCAGAAAGAAATTATATACTTTGAGTTTGAGAAAAATGACCCGGGGAGTCAAAGGCATCTGATGATTTTCCGCATTTGTTACTGTCGTCTCCATCTCCTTAATCCTGCAGTCCACGGTCAGTCTAGACTAGGTAAACTCTGCTCAGTATTGAAAGGTCTTCAAATACTCTTTTCTTTAACAGCTCCACTGACTCACTCCCTACCTACTTTAAGATGTATTCTCCCCCGATCGTTCTCTAACAGAGTGTGCAGTCACGAAGACAGAACTCTCAATACCGATCAGTGTGCCTACTGGCTAGTGGTGGGTGGTCATTACTGAGTGGATGGTGGCATCAGGTAAAGCTGTACTGAATCCTGCTCTGTCCCTTTTAAATAAATTGATTTGTGACCTGGCCACATTTCTTTAAACTTCAATTTTACCATTTTTAAAAAATAACACGACTTCAGCGAATCCATAGAGTTTTTCTGACAGGGGATTGTGATGCAAAACAATTTTACACAATGCTTGGGAAGTGATTTTCAACATGTGAATGTTTATAAAAGTTACTATCACGACAACTGACCTATAATTAAAGATAGATGATAGAAGACATGGCGTGCTATCATAGAAAATTAGAATAAAAAAAATTTGAAGGTCCCAAATAATGCCACAATCTTTTACTAGGTTACTAGGTTTGGTTATTTTGGTGATTTTAATCAAGTTAAGAGTTCATTTTGAAACCTACTTTGGTGAAAAGGTTACCTTTACAGAACAAATTCTAAAAGTTTAAAATTGGAAGTAAAAAATTACACAGTTTACAAGCCATGAACTCAGCACTCCCCAGAGTGTATTTAGTGAAAATATAATTCTGCAAAATGTTCTGTGAAAAAAAAAACAAAACAGACCTGTAGTCAAATAAACTTGGAGAATACCGCACAGTATATATTCCTTTGGGGGATTTACAGTACAAGTATAGAGTCTCGGAAGTCTAGCAGTTTAAAAAATATGTTTTACTTGTTTGACCCAGTGCTCTCCAAACTTACCTGAACAAAAACCATCCTTTTTCATATGATGTCTATTAATAGTCCTCTTTAAAGTTGCCTTAACTCCTATTTTTTAATTCTTCTATTCTTTTCTAGTGAGACATAATGAGTGAAAGTACTTCTCTCACCCGTTTATACTCCCTGGTCTTATAAACAGATTGCCAAGGTTTGGTGTTAACATCCCCATTGCTTCTACCACACCGGCAGCTGTACGTGATCTCAGCTTCCTTGCTTGGCTACCAAGGTTATTCCCCAGAGGTGTCTAACTTTCTACTCTTCTCACTTCCAAGCGACTTGTAACTCAAAGGAATTTAGAATAGAAAGAATAATCCAGTGTCAATGGCATTTGCACAACAATGGGAATCCCATTAATAACTCATTTTCTAATCAGAGGAGAGGAACTCTGTTTTAAACTAATTTATCTAATTTTGAGCCCCTGTTTTAATGAATAATAACTTTAAATCTGAAACACTCCATTGAAGTGAATCACTATGAATTACTACAACAGGTTGTATCAATTATCTATTGCCTGTTATCAAACCACCCTAAAACCCAAAGCCTTCAACAATAAGAATGTACTACTGCTCACAGATTGATGGATCAGCTGGTGCCATAAACGAAAAGTTTAGGTCTCCTAACACTCATGTGTTAAAATCCTAATTCCCAATATGATGACAATAGGATATGGAGCCTTGGGGAAATGATTAGGTCATAAAAGTGGAGCCCTCATCAATCGAATTAGTGCCCTTATGAAGTAGCCCCAGAGAGCTCCCTCGTCCTTTCCACCACATGACGATGCAGAGACAAAGCTTTCTGTGAACCAGAAAACAGGCCCTCACCAAAGATACAATCTGCTTGAGACATGATCTATGACTCCCCATGTTTTGGAAACTATAAGAAATAAACTTCTGTTGTTTATAAGTCACATCGTTTATCGTATTTTGTAATAACCACCTCATCAGATTCAGATACTTAGGGCTCTGACCTCAGCTAAGCTCACTCACAGATCTACTATCAGTGATAAATCAAGTGGATCATTCTTCTAATTTTGGCTGGTCAAATGTTTGGTGGTTGCTGGGTCTTAGGGGGCCTACCTAATTTTTATATATTTGTCATAGCCATCCTGCAACCTAGTCTAGGATATTCTCAAGGTTACACAGAGGTCTGAAGGAGAAAGAAGGAAGTGTGCCAGGCCTTTTTAAGGTAAGGCTGAGAACTAGCTAACAGTGATTTACACAATATTTTATCTTGAAATGAAGTCACAAGTCTACCAAGATGCAGGCAAAGGTGAAAGTGACTCCACCTCTTTATAAGACGAACTCAAAGTCTTATTGTCAAGAATGTGGTTTCAGGAAAGGGTAATGAATTGGAGGCCATTTTCACAACCAACCTGCTACAGCCCCACACTTTATCCAACCTCAATTTCAGACATTCGCATGTACAAATCACACTCTTTTCTGCCCAAAGTACTCAAAAGTTTCTTCCAATTACTGCAATGTTTTCAAAGTCCAGCATCTCGGGATTTATATCAAATCGAGACAAGACTCTTCAGATGTGGCTCATTTTGATTCAGAGACTTATAAATTAAAAAGACAAACTTTTTCGCAGCATAGAGGGAAAATAAGGAGACAAGGAGAGTAAAATTGCATGATACTTTCATTTAAAAAGATAAGGATAGGGGTAGCACCTGTGGCCCAAAGGAGTAGGGCCGGAGGTGGTGGGTTCAAACCCAGCCCCAGCCAAAAACTACAAAAACTGCAAAAAATAAAAAATAAAAAAAAAGACAAGGATGGGGGACACACTGACCTCCTTGTACACTAAATATTCTAAAGGCTTCCATGTGCCCTTACACAGGGGAAGCAACTGTTCCCAGATGTGGCCTCTGATGGTCTCCCTAGTTGATTATTTTCCACAGTTCCAGTTTCTAAGAGCTACCTACTCCCTTTTCTACGCTCTCCTTCTCCATATTGAAGGGGTGAAAGGAAATTATATCCTCTCAATAGCTTTCCTAGCCAAATTTATGTTTATAGAAAAATGGGGATCCAGAAGATTTTCAGCATTTTAAACAATCTCAATACGTATGCGGCCATGATGACAGCACTTTTGCCTACACTCCTCCTTAAAAAATTTTCCTGGGCTTCAACTAATATGATTTTCACCCACACTACTCAATAAACCACATTGACCACATTCATTTGGAGCATACCAAACATCTTTAGGAGCTATATCTGTTGTAACAAGTACCCTTTTGTCTATCTGAGAGAGCCATCGGACCACTTCCTTAATTGTACCACAGATCTTACTGCAGTGTTTTAAGCTATGTTGATGATTTAATCAATGTTCTCAGACCATCTGTGTGGCCTGTATGGCCTGAGAACATTGATTAAATCATCAACATAACTTAAGACCTAATTATGAGTTCTGACACATAAGTTTGTGAACATGCCACCATGGACTTACATTAACAACACTAACATCTTGGTAAGGTTTGATAACCTTGGCTTTCACAGTTGTGTCTGGGGATAGAGAAATCCCCATTGATGAAGAAAGGTCCAGGTAGCTATAATGAGCAGAACTGATGCAAAAATTCATTGAATTGTCCATCAAAATTGTCACTTGATGTGAGGAGCACAGTGGACCAAGGAAAAGTCCATAGAGAAACAGGAAACTTAACTGAAAATCCTGGCATGAGAAAGATGTGGCTCTTGCATCACAACAATGCATCAGCTCACACAGCATGGTCTGTAAGGAGTTTTAGCCAGTAAACAAACACATTGGAACATGCTCCCCACTCACCTGATTTGGCCACCAATAACTTTTTTCTTTATCTGAAGATAAAGAATATATTGAAATGAAGGCATTTTGAGGACATTCAGGACATCAAGGGTAATATGACAACTGTGGTAGCCCTTCCAGAAAAGGAGTTCCAAAATTGAAGAGTAGACTAGGCTCTGGGGTTGGTGCATAGCTTCCAAGGAGAGTACTTCAAAGGTGACCATAGTGATATTTAGCAGTAAAGTATGTCTCACTTTTTCTAGGATAAGTTTCCAAACTGAATTGTTAGACTGCATAAAATGTTTGGGATTTAGGATGGTAGGGTAGGAAAGGGATACATACTGTGTAGAATTTATACTGTGAGTACCCATGCAACTATTCTGTTTTTCTTTTTCTTTTTCTTTTTTTTTTTTTTTTGGCCAGGACTGGGTTTGAACACACCACCTCCAGTATATGGGACCAGTGCCCTTCTCCTTTGAGCCACAGGCGCCACCCAACCATTCTGTTTTTCACTTACTGCACAATATTCAATAAGTTAGTTAAGATATTCTGCATTTTGTTATAATGTAAACTTTGCACTAGATGATTTTGCCCAATTGTATGCTAATGCAAGTGTTCTAAGAATATTTAAGGTAGACGAGGCTAAGTTATGACGTTTGCCAGGTTAGGTGCATTCAATGCATTGTTAATTTATGAGATTTTAAATTTACCATGGATTTAGTGGGATATAACCCCACTGTATGCCAAGAAGTATCTATACCTTATTTTGATTTTTTTTCCTAGAGAAGCTAGTTATGAGAAACCTCTTTATTTTACAGCCCGTAAATCTGGCCCCTTCATCTACCCTCTAAATTCTGTGTACAAACTGAGCAGCTTTTGCTTTAGTTCATCATTTTCTTGCTGTTCTCCAAGCAATTAGGAAAATCCAGCTGACACTGTCAACACTTTGACTGGAAATCTCCTTAGGCAAATCCAACAGTTCATCAGATCCATTTTCCATCTTCCAAGTTACTGCAGGCAGCAGTTTTGTCAATTATCTTGGGATGGCATTTACATGTGTCATCATCCTTCCAGGCTATAATGCTTCCAGCCTCTGTTAACAGTTTGCAACAGTTCAAACCCCCACCTGCAACCAGTCACAACACCAATGCTACATATTTCAAGTATCTCTTGAACTCAAAAGATAAGTTGTGTGATGGCACCCTCTGTCAGGAGTCAATTTCTGTCTTAGCCTTCTATCGCCACAATTTAATTTTATAATAAATCTGCCCCCAAACACAATGGCTTAAAACTATAAAGGGTTATTACTGCTCACAAATTTTGGATGGGCTAGGTGGCTTTCTGGCCTTGATTATACTCACTAATCCATCTGCAGTGAGGTGTAGGTCAAATTGGAAGCTTGAGCAATCTTTGTGGCTCTCTCTGATCTGTGAGTTTGACTGACTGTTGGTGACTCTTCTCCATGTGTCTCTCATTTCTTCCAAAGTGCTAGCCCAGGCTTGTTCTCATGGTAAAGCCATAGTCCAAGCTAAGGAAAAGAAAAACAAAAAACAGAAGCATTCGAAGTTCTTTGAGTCCCAGGCTTGGAAACAGTACACACTCCCTTCTGTTGCTAAAATTAGTCCAGCCCAGATTTAAGGTGAGGAGACATCATCTCTTGATGGGAAAAGGTTCAAAGAAGGACTGTGGACACAAAGGGAGTTAGGAGAATTGCATCTCCTAACAATTACCTCATTACTGCACAGGGAACCATGACTTTGATTTTTTTTTTTTCTGATACCCATGCTTTATCAAAAAAGCTTGATTCTTTCTATTAAAAAAATGAAAACCTAGTCTTTAATTTGATCATAATATAATTTACTATGCATATAATGGTAAATATGTATAAAAAAAGAAAGAGACAATAAAACAATCACCCAAAGTCTAAGAAAAGAAACTTGTTGTAGTAACTTGGAGGTTTCCTTTAAAATATTTTACATTCATTTGATATGTTTCCCATCCAGTTAGTTTGTCTGGTAAAGTTGACGTATGTGTAGTTATTGTCCTTGCTTTTTTTCACTTAATATCATGAAAACTTAACCATCATTAAAAATTATTAACACATCCAATGGCTTGTTAATAGTTTATCTAGCTTAGACTTCATTTTCACTCTCCTTGTTGATTCTCAAGTTGATTTTTAAGGCATGAGAAGTAATTTCAAGACTTTCAATGTTGTGATAGCTTTTATTGTTTTTCCTACAATCTTTAAATTTTATCTTGAAGTTTTATTTACAGATACATAGAGATATGGGTCAGATCTTGTGTAACATTAACTCTTTCAATTAAGAAACCCTTTCTCTGGCATTACAAAATTTTCAAATTTTGATTCAACCTTTTCTGATATTGTGGAAATTTTACAGTTTTTAAAGCATGCTTCATCACAGAATTCTCTGATTTTTATTCCAAATTATTCCCCCTTTAATTCTTTCTCCTAATATGTTGCTCTTTTCCTTATGAACTCATCACAATTTTAACTACAGATTCTTTTAGTTAACTGTCTTACTTTAATGTTTTGTTATATCTGAAAGTAACCAAATGATAAGCCAACTCTATTTCCCTGACCCATTCTAGGTAATTCATTCCTCTCTTTAGGATAGAATGCAGGGTGATCTGCACTGCTGGTGGGAATGCAAACTAATACATTCCTTTTGGAAAGAAGTTTGGAGAACACTCAGGGATCTAAAAATTGACCTGCTATTGGATCCTGCCATTCCTCTACTAGAAGTATATCCAAGAGACCAAAAATCACTTTGCAAAAAAGATATTTACACCAGATTATTCATTGCAGCAGAATTCATAATAGCCAAGTCATGGAAGAAGCCAAAGTGCCCATCAACCCATGATTGGATTAATGAATTGTGGTATATGTATACCATGGAATACTATGCGGCCTTAAAAAAGATGAAGACTTTACCTCTTTATGTTTACATAGAGGGACCTGGAACATATTCTCCTGAGTAAAGTATCTCAAAAATGGAGGAAAAAGTATCCAATATACTCAGTACTCCTATGAAACCAACTTATATTTACTCACACTTTCTTATGAAAGATAGAACACAACCATAGCCCAGGATGAAGGAGAGAAATGGAGTGGGAAAGGAGGGGAGGGGGGAGATTTGATAGAGGGAGGGTAAACGGTGGGACCACACCTATGGAGCATATTGCAAGGGTACAAGTCAAATCTGTCATGTGTGGAACATAAATGTCTTAACACAATAATCAAGTAAATGAGTCTAAAGCTATGTTGATTGGTTTGACATAAGCATGTCAGATTGTATAAAAAAATCAACGCATTGTACCCCACATATGCATAAATGTATTCATGATCTATGTGTGTATGACCTAATAAATAAAATAAAATAAAATAAAAAACAAACAAAAAAGAATGCAGGGCGATAATAAAGTAAAGTGAGTTAGGACTCCAGCAGCTAGAGAACTTGCAGTCTTGGGTGGTAGTGTGAGAAATTCTGTTCTGCCTGAAGCTGTTGGGACTCCCACTGGTCAGAGCAAAAGTAATCAATTATGAACAAATAGCATAGGATATATATGCAGCAAATAGGGGTCAAATGATAATGTTGTACAGTTCGTGGAAAGTGTTTTGAACCTCCTCGTGATTTTATTTATTTTTTATTACATGGTACAAGTTTAAAATTATCCTTGTTACTTTTTAATCCCATGTTTCATTATGCTAAGTTAAAATGCAATGAGCTCCAATGAGCTTTAGCAGCAGTAAGTTCTAAAAAAAGAAAGTACATGTTAAAAAGCTATGTAGTGAATTTCCATTTCTCATAAAATATCATCAACATGTAATATTTATAATCTGTTTATTGACATTTTCTCTCTCCTCTTTACAGCCATACTGATAAAGGAGATAAAAAACAGAAGGCACAAATTTGCTTTTTACTTCAAAAGATAGTTTTTTAATTTAAAAAGTTTGGATAAAAAAATCACAATTTTACATAAAATTATGCTCACTTATCTCTCTGTAAAATATAACTTTTCATTTAGATCAAAAATGATTATTTAGATTTTCCTATAAATTGGTATCTCACTTTTTTCTTTCCTTTTTTTTTTTTTTTTTTTTTGGCCAGGGTCAGGTTTGAACCCACCACCTCCAGTATATGAGACCAGTGCCCTACTCCTTGAGCCACAGGCGCTGCCCAGTATCTCACTTTCTATTCAAAATTTATTATACATATACTAAAAACAAAGTTGTAACTATCAATGCTCTCATTTTGTTAACATAAAAATTCTACTAGGAGTTGAAAGATACCAGAATTTTATCAATGACATAGGTGATTTAAATGGAAAAATCAGTTAGTTTCAATAGTTTTGATTTTTTTTTACCCAAATAGTATAAAGGTTTGGAAACATATTCACTTGTAGTTAAAATATTTTACATTATTATGAATGTTATTATATATTCAGTTCAAAAGTTCAACATTAATGTTAAAATTATTATCATATTTTGCTGAAATATTAGAATGTAAGTTTTGATGGAACACATTGTCAAGATAAAGTAATGCTTTTTTTTTCTAAGTTAAGAAGTTTAGTAGGCATCTACTTGTAATTAGTTTTGGTGGATATAATACAATATAAATGGTACTTATTGTTGTAAAAATTCTCTCTCTTTCTCTAGTAATTTCAATTGGATAATTTGATAATCTATATAAAAATAGAATGACCTGAAAATGCCCTGTGTTTTATGTCATCTTAATTTGACAATAGCTAGCAAAGTATCATTTTTAAAAAAGGGGGAGCTATTTGAAAAAATTGTTTCATTTGTTAAAAAAATTACATCTGAATAAAGAACAGACACTATAAGTGAACTTATTTCAGATAAAATATTACACATTCAAATTTAAAAATGCAATGTTACAATAATCCCCATTTACCAGCAGATATTCTGAATTTACCAGAGACTTTAGTAACTATAGTGTATTTTTTCAAATTAAACTATTATAATATGCATAGATGAATTAATTCAAAAGTATTAATTTTAAATGTATCACTCTCCAAATTTAACTTTGAAAACCTTTATTAAAAAATTAAGATTTGTTTTTTATTTATATTTATTATAAATTGTAGTATCTGATTATAGGTGAGAATAATTTAAAAAGTAAAAAAAAATTATCAAGTAAAATAAAATTATTTTGCTTATGCTAATTTTTAATATTTAGATGCCAAATACGAAGTTTATAAAGTTTGCTTTACAGAAAGATGTGTTATTTTGACTTTTTAGAAAGATTTAAAAATAAGATTTGAAGAGAATATTTTCTAGTTTCACAAATATAATGAAAGTAATTGATTAACAAGAAATTTTTCGAAAATTATAAAATCTTCATTAATTGTAGCATCTTTTCATGCTCGATGGTGTCCCTGTTTGGTGATGAATTTAGCCTCCTTACCTACAGGTCACTGAAATAGATTCTTCAGCTCCCACTTATTTATTCCAATTAGCTTTATTCATAGAACTTGATTTTTGTGATCAGGTCCAAAGAAGAATTATTAAAGTGAAAAAACCCATGTGAGCAATCTGGCCACTGTGCAGGGGACTCTTCCTGTTCTCTGTTCTTTGAGAGTGGGGGTCTGGAATCATTCTCATCTCATCATGTTCTAAATGATCTCTTTCAAGTGAAGGAAAGCCAGTTGGCACTTTCTGACACCTTTATACTTCAAAAGTACAGATAAAATAGTCTTTAGTTCACAAAGAGCTTAAAATAGATGGCTTTATTTCATAACATAGGCAGTCCTCATTTTGCACAGTAGCATGGTGCCGTAAAAATGAATATACAACGGGCAAAATGATCTTCAATAATTTAGTGGGAAAACCTACAACGTTCTGTGACCTTTAAAATTTTTTTTTCAAAATCTTAAAAACTCTCTTATTGTCAGTTATAAAAATAGAGGACAAGAACAAATATGTCAAAATAATATTTATTTTCTTGGTTGTAATTTAGAACAATGAGAATTTAAGTGTTTTTTTTCTTTGTAAAAAAAAATCTTATCAAAAGTAGTTTGAAGAATGTGTATGCCTTTCCTTCTCCCCTTACAACATATCATCTGGGGCCGGCATCTTTTCTATGCCTTAGTGATTTTTTCATATTTCTTTCTGTGTTTGGATCAGCTTCCAACATTTTATCGTTCACACTTCTTTGGGAAATATCTCCGTGAGTTCTTGTAATGTCTCTAAAGCATATTCATTCTCTATTACAAACACTTTCTTCATCTTCATCAGGAAGTTTGCCTTTACTCTGCTCTTCTGCATGCAGAGCTAGTGTCTGAAACAGTGGCAGTGTCAACACTCCCAATCAGGTATTTTGCCTAGAACTCAATTTATAATACAAATTCCACTTCTAGTATTATCATTTTTCTCTTTTTTGCTGCATTTTCATCTTTATTTTCCACCCCCAGAAAGACGTATGGGTCAACTATAAATCTTGTAAGTTTTTAACATCCCCTCTTTGAGTGCAAGGACTGCGTTTTGTCAATTCCCTAAGCGTCATTCTACTTAAAAGTAGGAACATTCAAACATTTTCTTTGAAAAATGAGAATTTCCACATCAGGGGAAAACAGACAATGTAGAAAACCTTGATGGAAAGAAGCTTCAGCAATGCACTATTTTGCTCGGTTGAACAATGGATGTATCCTTAGTCAAATTCTGGAAAAATGTGCCACCTCTGTGTGACCTTTGATAAAGCAAAACTTGGCTAGGTAGAAAAGCAGTAGGTGACTCAGCTAGTGTTAAATTACAAGAAATGGTTAATTTGGTTTCCCTTCTAGTGACTTCAGAGGGT
Source organism: Otolemur crassicaudatus (assembly GCA_963574585.1). Taxonomy (NCBI): domain Eukaryota; kingdom Metazoa; phylum Chordata; class Mammalia; order Primates; family Galagidae; genus Otolemur; species Otolemur crassicaudatus. Next base: position 52,808 of record CAUYQS010064274.1, read on the forward strand.
AAATTTGTATTCTTGGTCAGCCTGTCAACCACCTGATGTTTTGCTTTCTCTTTCCTTTTTTTCTTTTTCTTTTTCTTCACTGAATTTCTTCACTGAATGAACTAAGTCATTCAGTGAAGACTCAAGCTGCTGGACCCAGTAGTCCATGTTTTGAAGAATATCCAGGTCTATTGTTTTATATATTTTTAACCCTTACACCAATCCCTAAAATAGGAAAAAAGGAAGAGGAGACACAATAGGAGGAAAAGGAGTAACATCTTTTTAGAAAACTGCGGAGGATGGAGTATCAAAAGCTTCTCTCTGGAAATTTTATTCATTCTCTTTCATTTCTAAAAAGGCACCTCCTCCCTACACTCATTTGAAAGAAAACGCACAAAAACAGCCATAAAGATGAGAGAATGGTGGTTCTCTTCAATGACATTGTTGAGGAAGATAAACTCCTGAAAAAAGAACCTGAGTATGTTTCTATAATCTACACATTTAAATTGTACCCAAGCCTTCTCTCCTACTTAGTTCCATCTGATCTATTTCTACTTTTTGTTCCCAGAAACAATCTTCAGCTAACATCTTTTGAAAATTATTAGTTCATTATCATTGCTCTATTTTTCAATTAATCTACAACCTGTTAGTTTACATTTACCTCCAATAAAATGTTTCATGATTCTTGCTAGAAGTTTCTTTCTTGCCAATGGCCATCTAATAAAAAAGCATCATTTGGTGATATTTATGAAATTAATAAATCAAAATTTGTAGAGGGAAGTACAGTCTTGTCATAAGTTCTATGATTCCAGGAAAGACTTCACTGGAACAGTTGACCCTTGTAGACTGGCTCATGAATTTCTCTTTCTCCAGTGCATGCCATTAGCATCAAAATATGTACTATCTCAAAGAAACACCCTCCAGAACTCCATACTATCCCTAAACTACTAGCTTGTGTTTCCATTTCCCATCATCATATTAAATAACACAAACATGTTTTCTGCAATGCAGTCCACTTTCTTGAGTTCATTCATTTTCTTCTTTAAAAGTAAAAGCCTGTTTTTTTGAGACTGAGTCTCAGGTTGTTGTCTTGGGTAGAGAGCCATAGCATTATAGCTCACACCAATCTCCAACTCTTGGGCTCAAGTGATCCTCATACTTCACCTTCATGAGTAGCTGGGGCTACAGGCATGTGCCGTAACTCCTGGCTAATTTTTCTATTTTGTTTTTGTAGAGACAGAGTCTTGCTCTTGCTTAGGCTGATCTCCAACCCCTGAGCCCAAGCAATCCACCCAGCTCCCAGAGTGATAGGATTACAGGCATGAGGCAAGAAAGAAGTGGGGAAGAGAGAATAGATCTTTTAGATGATCAACCAAAACGATTTTGCTCATGCTCTAATGCATAATGAATGTTTCTGAATATTCTGTGTATGTTTGAAGACTTTTTAAATCATTTTTGAGAATATAAAAACCTATACATAAACACCATATGCACAACCATACGTATACACATACACACAAGTTTGTAAAATGTTTTCTTCATTATTTTGGTTTATTTGCTAGGCTACTTCCTAACACAGGTGAAAAATCTCTTTATATTAGCATTGGTAAATTTCTCCTAGCTTTCTAAAAATTGTGTACCTATCTACATATAAAAGTTCATGACTGTCATATCACCTTGTAGACTGTTATTTTACTGGTGTGAAATATTTCCCATTGCCTCATATAAATCATTCCCTTTGAATTATATTTTGTCTTCAGCTTCTTTCTTTTGTTTAATATTTGTTAGCAATACATTTTTCTACCCTTTTCCATTCAATCTTTTTTATGTATTTTAATCTCAAGTATGGCTTTTGTATAACAATGAATTTTGCTTGAGGAATTTCCAAGAATGTATGAATTTTAAAAGTGGAATTTAATGAAATATTTTTTATTAATCAATGTACATATATAGCCATTTACTTTATATATTCTGTTTTTGACAATTAGAATTGTTTCAATTGTTTTAATTCATGTTTTCATGAATTCATGTCTTAATTCATTTGACAATTGTTTTAATTTATGTTTTTTCTCTTTCAATATTCTGATTGATTAGTTTTCTGTTATTATGATTTAATATTTTTTCTATTTTTTGGAAGTTAAATATTCTACTTTTCTATTCTTTTGTTGGTAATCCTTAATATTTAAAATATGCAATTAAATCTCTAGAAAATACCAGAAGCATCTTAGTGCTTTAGGACATCTGATATTTTTGTTAATTTTTTACATTACAAAAAAGAGTTTGCTTGTTTCTTCACACACTACTGTTTCTTTATATTGAAAGCTTATGCATTTTGAATTATTTGAATTAATTTTAGTAGAACATCTTCAAGTAAAACGTGTTAAAAGAATTTAGCTCGTAAGTGCTAAATTCTCTGAGGCTCTTTTTTCCTGAAATATGCCTATTATTACCCCTCTCTTTAATGCTAAGAAGGAACTCTGAATTCAAAATTATTTGCTTTAAGACAATTAAATAAATTTTATTTTTTAGAATAGTTTAGATTAACAGAAAAAAATGCAAAGATAATACAAACAATTTAAAATATTCCAGTTCCAGTTTCCTCTATTATTAGCATAGTGTATTAGTATGATTACTGAACTAATACCAATATATTATATTCACTAAAGGCCATATTTTATTCACATTTCTTCAAGTTTTACCTGATATCCTTTATTGTTACACCATCTCTTTGACATTACAATAGTTGTCCTGTCTCCTTAGATTCCCCTTGGCTTTCCTTGTTTTTGATGATCCTGACAGTTTTGAGGAAGAGTAGTCAAGAATTTTTTAGTATATTTATTATGGTTTATCTGAGTATATGTGTGTGAGAAAGACAGAGAGAGAGCGATTGGGGAGGAAGACCATAATATTAAGCTATCATTTTCATAACATCATAACAAGAATATATCCAATCAACAAGATTTCTCATTGTTGTTGTTGATTTTCAACACCTGGCTGAATTAGTGCTTGTCAGATTTCTCCACCACCACAAATGTATTGTTATATTTCCACCATTTTTTTACCATACCCTTTAGAAAGGTATTTTTTGTGTGTAGCTCATGGTTAGGAAGTAGAGAATTATGCCTCACCTCCTAGAGGGTGGAGTATCTACATTTGTTATTTTAAATTCTACTGGGTATAAGAGTTGTCTCTTTTCTGTCACTTATTTGTTTATTCAACTATTTATTTATTTCAGAATGCTCTCATGGATATTTATTTTACAGTTTGGATTATTATCCAAAATGTATTTATTCATTTTAGTGCCCACATCTTTCCAGAGGTGGCCACTGGGAGCCTTTTAGTTAGCTCCCGTGTTACCTTAACCTGTCTCATCACTATGTTTCTTTTTTTCTTTCTTGAGCACTTTCTCACTTTTTGTTACAAGCTGTTCCATGCACATCTTCCATATTTCCTGCCTCAGTTGAAGAACTTCCTATTTATCAGAGACTTGTTTCTTTCTTATTGAAGATTGGTAACAGAAACCAAGGTCTCTGTGCTTGATATACTAGTTACTCCAAAGGTGTTGTTGCTACTAGACCTTCTTAGCTGATGGAGACAGGAAACATGTACATACACTTATCTACACATATTTCCATATGCAAATATTTGCATCTATATTAAGCTAAACATGAGTTTATATAGATGTCTTAACACTAATGGATTTTTGCATGGATTATTCTAGCCTCCTCTATAATCTGTAAACTCACTAACAGAAAGAAACTTGGCTCTTACCATCCACCACCTACTTGCTTACTTGTTTACTTCTAGTACCATATATACCAATAGCAAAGTGGTTAACCCTGATTCCAGATGGGAATCTACATTATTTACCAGAGTACAGCTTTTGGGTTTTTTTTTTTTCTGTATCCCATAGTTTTGATACCTTGTGCTAAGATATTTTGAGATATTTTTAAATTTCTGTATCCCATAGTTTTGATACCTTGTGCTAAGATATTTGAGATATTTTTAAATTGAATCTTAATTGCTTTGAACCGAAGCCTCTAAAAGAAAAGTATAAATCTTTCAAAATAAGCAACCTCATGATGCATCTCAAAGAACTAGAAAAACAGAATCAAACCAAATGCCACATCAGTAAAAAGAAAGAAATAATGGATATTAGAGCAGAAATGAATTAAAGCAAAACAAAAATATACAAGATCCACAAAACCAAGAGGTGTTTTTTTGAGATTTAAAAGAGACACATCTTTAGCCAGAATAACGATGAAAAAAGAAAGAAGACCCAAATAAATAAGGTCAGAGATGATAGAGACATTACGACTGATACTGCAGAAATTCTAAGGATCATTAGAGGCTATAATGAGGAACTATATGCCAAAAAATTATAAAACCCAGAAGAAATGGATAAATTCCTAGGCACATACAACCTACCAAGATTGACCCAGGAAGAAATCCCAAACCTACAGAAATCAATATTAAATAACAAGATAGCAGCAGACATTAAAGAAAAACCTCCTATCAAAGCAAAGCCTAGTACCTGATAGCTTAACTGTTGAATTTTAGCATTTAAAAAAAGATTTATACCAATCCTACTTAAACTATTCCAAAAAATAGAGTAGGAGAGAATACTCCCAAACTTATTCCACATGGCCCATATCACCCTGACTCCAAACCAAAGATACAACAAAAAAAATGAAAACTACAGAGCAAGATCTCTAGTGAATATAGATGCAAAAATTCCGCAGCAAAATACTAGGAAACTGAATTCAACAATACATTAAAAAAATTATTCAGTATCATCAAGTGGGAGTCATACCAGGGTTACAAGGATAGTTGAACATACTCAAAAAAAATCAATGTGATACATGATATCAACAGAATGAAGGATAAAATCCACATAATCGTTTCAATTGATGTTGAAAAAACATTCGATAAAATTTAACATCCCTTCATAATTAAAAACTCAAAAACTCGGTAGAGAAATAACTTACCTCAGCATGATGATGAACGCCATATGTAACAGATTCTCAGTATCACAGTAAATGGAAAGAAACTGAGCTTTTCCTCTGAGATCTGGTATGCCCACTTTTACCACTATTTCTCAGCATCGTACTAGAATTTCTAATTAGAGTAATTAGACGAAAGAAAGGGCATGCTAATTTTAAAAGAACTCAAATTGTTCTTGTTTGCAGATAGTAAGATAAAAATCAAAGACTCCACACCAAAGAAACTATTATAAATGATAAACAAGGTTAGTAAAGATTCAAGTTACAAAAGCAATATATAATTTTTATACACTACCAGCAAATAATCTGAAAAAGAAAGCAAAAATGCAATCCCATTTACAGTAGTTACAAATAAAATAAAATAAGTAGGAATAATCCTAACCAAAGAAGTGAAAGATCTCTATCAGGAAAACTACAAAACACTGATGAAAGAAATTGAAGAGGAAAAAAGTAGGAAACAATTCCATGTTTTTGGATTGTGAGAATCAATATTTTTAAAATGTTCATATTACTCAAAGCAATCTATAGATTTAATGCAATTCCTATCAAATTACCCACAATATACTTCATAGAAATAGAAAAAAAAAGTCCTAAAATTTATATGGAACCACAAAAGACCCAGAATAGACCAAGCCAGTCTAAGAAGAAAAAAAAAAAAAAAAAAAAAAGCCTGAGGAATCACTTTACCTGACTTCAAATTACACTACAGAGCTACAGTAATCAAAACAAAGTGATACTGATATAAAAAAGACGCATAAACCAATGGGGTAGAATAGAGAACCCAGAAATAAATTCCTACACTTATGGGAATTCATTTTCAATAAAGCCACCAAAAATATACCCCGGGGCAATGACAGTTTCTTCAAAAAATGGTGCTGAAAAATTGTATACCTATATGCAGAAGAATGAAAGCAGACCATTATCCCTTATGATATAAAAAAATCAAACCAAAATGGATTAAAAAATTAAATTTAAGACCCAAAACTATGTAACTTCTAAATGGAAACATTGAAGAAATGTTTTAGGGCATTGGTCTGGGCAAGGACTTCTGAATAACACCCCCAAAGAACAGGCATCCAAAATAAATTTGGACAAGTGGTATCAATCAAGCTAAAAACTTCTGTACAGAAAAGAATCAACAAAGGGAAGAGATAATTCACAGAGCAGGAGGAAATATTTGCAAATGAGCCATCTGGAAAGGGACTAATAGCCAGAATATATGAGGAGCTCCAACAAATCTAGGAAAAGTCAAATTATCCAGTTTAAAAGTGGGCAAGGAATCTGAATAAGCATTTTTCAAAAGAAAACATACACATGGACAACAGGTATATAAAAACACTCTCAGCAGAATTAGTTATCAGAGAAATACAAACCCAAAGACAAAGGAGACATCTCTCTTCAGTTAAAATGGCTTATGTCCAAATGAGAGACATGCTGGTGAAGATGTGGAAAAGAGACAATCCTACACTATTGGTGGGAATGTAAATTAGCAGCTTATATCAAAAAGACAGGCAATAATAAGAGCTGAGAAGAATGTGCAGAAAGAGGACCCCTGATATACAGCCAGTGAGAACATAAATTAGTATAAACATCATGGGGAACAGGATGGAGGCTGCTCAAACAACTAAAACAGAACTATTCCTTTTGTAGGTAAATGTTCACAGGAGGGGAACTCAGCTTATCCACAAAACACATGCATCATGTTTATTGCAGCATGAGTCACAATAGACAAGGTGTGGAATCAACCTAAGTGACTATTAATGAAGGAAAGGATAAAGAAATTGTGGTCTGTGTACACAATGGAATATTATATAGCCACAAAAAATGAAATACTGCCTTTCACAACAACATGAATGAAACTGGAGAACATTGTACTAAGTGAAATAAACCAAGCAGAGAAAGACGAATCTCATTTGTTCTCACTCATATGTGGGAGCTAAACAGGAAAATCAACTGATCTCATGGAGACAAAGAATAGAATGAAGGTTACTAGAGGAGAGGGAGCGTAGTGGAGAGAGAGAGTAAGTGGGATGGTTAACAGGTAAGAAAATACAATTAGATAGATAGTCTGAACAATATTTAATAAGGCAACAAAGTAACTATACCTGACAATAAATTAGTGTGTACTTCAAGATAAATAAAAGAGTGGGATTAGAATACATCTCACACAAAGAAATGATAAACATCTGACTTAGTAAAAATACCTCAATAACCTGGATTTGATTAATTCACATTATATGCCTGTATTAAACCACATGTACCCTATAAAGGTATACAACTAATATTACCCATAATAATTAAAAGAAAAACAATATTTAATTTTAAAACTAGAAGCTCAATACCAAACCAAAATCATATGGATTGTCTCCTATATTTTTTCTGTATGTTTTGTCATCTTATGCTGTACATTTAGATCTATGATTCACTTTGAATTAATTTTTGTGAAAGATCCTAGGTCTGTATATACATCTATTTTTTCACATTTAGACTTCTATTTTTTCCATCACCATTTGTTAAAAAGATGATCCATTTTCCATTGAATTTCTTTTCCTCAATTATTAAAGATCATTGGATTATATATGTGTGTAACTCTTTCTGGGGGGTATATTCAGTTCCGTTGTTTTATGTGACCATTCTATTTCCAATACCACTGTCTTGATTGTAGTTTTACAGTAAGTTTGAGATAGGAGAATAAAATTCTTTAACTTATTCTTCTTCAGAATTAGTTTATCTACTATTGGTCCTTTATTTTTCATATAAAACATGAGAATTGGTTTATTGATAAGTAAGCCATTGCTTGCTGAGAGTTAAGTTGAAATTACATTATTGACCAAATTTGGAAAAATTTACATTTTAACAATATGAATCTTCCAATCAATACATGAATATAGCTCCATTATTTATGTTTGATTCCACTCCTTTTATTAATGTTTTCTGCACGTGAGTAATATGCATACATTGTTATATTTATACTTAAGTGTTTTTTATTGGTAGAATTATAAATGGCATTTTGTTATAATTCCAAACTTCAATTATTTATTGCTTATCCATGTATCTTAGAAATCAGTTAGTTTTTGTATGTTAACTTTGGATTCTTTTTTTTTTTTTTTTATTGAATGGTAACTATGTACATTAATGCACTTCTGGGGTACAGTATGGGGTTTGGATTCTTAAATGTTACTATACTCACTTACTGGTCCCAGGAGTTTTGAGTTGCTGTTGGTTCCTTCTGTACATAGGCAAATTATCTATGAACAAAGACAGTTTTATTTCTTCCTTTCCCATTTATATGCCTCTTATTTCCTTTCTTCTTGTGTTTTACTAGTTAGGGCTTCTATTAGAGATGCTGAGTTGATATGGTGAGAAAAGATATTTTTGTTTTTATCATGAATGAGTGTTATGTTTTGTCAGATCCCTTTTTGAATAGATTGTAATGATCATGTGATTTTTCTTCTTTGGACTATTGATGCGGTAGATTACTTAAACAGTCACAAACCATGGTGGGACATGTAAAAACAAACCATCTCTGACCACCTCCCCCATTGGTATGTCACTTAATTGATTGTTGAATGTCAAACCTGCCTTGTATACTCAGAATTAATTCTACTTGGTCAGAAATATGATTTTTTGCAAATGTTGCTATATTTAGATGCTAATATTTTCTTGAAAAAAAATCGTATTTATATCCATGAAAGATAAGGATAGTATTTTTTCCTTTCTTGTGATTTATTTATCTACTTTTGCTTTTAGGTAACATTGGCCTCATAGAGTGAGTTAGAAGGGCTTCCCTCCTTCCCTCTGATTCCATTTTTGTAAAAGACTAAATAAAATTGATATCATTTTCTCTCTTAATTGTTTAGTGAATTCACCAGTGAAACGACCTGGAGTTAGGACTTTCTCTCTTAGAAGTTTGTAAATTTTTGATTAAATTTTTTTAAGAAATAAAGACCTATTGAGATCATCCATTTCTCTTATGGGTGTATTGTAGTTTATATCTTTCAAGGAATTGGTCCATTTTATGTAAGTTATCTTTGTGAGCATGGAGTTGTTCATAATAACCCTTTTTTATCTCTTTAATATTCACAGGACTAATAGAAAACGACTACTCATTCAATTCTGGCATTGGTAATTTGTCTATCTATCTTTTTTTCTTAGTTTTTTCTTTCTTTTCTTCTTATCTTTTCTTCTAGCTTAACTAGAAGATCATTAATTTTATTGATTTTTCAAAAAGACCAACTTTAAGTTTTCTTGATTTTTTTCCTTTTATCCTGTATTCATTATCACTGGTTTCTGTTCTAATTCTTATTTACTTTACAATTAACTATTTTTTTAGGATTAACTTACTCCTCTCTAGTTTCCCAAAAATAGAAGCTTACATAATTGATTTTAGATATTTCTTCTTTTCCAATATAGGCATTTTATGCTGTTTGCTTTGGTTGCTTCCCACAAATTTTGGTATATAATATTTTCAATTAGTAAAAAATGTTTTCAAATTTCTCTTAAAATTCCTTATTGTATCCAAGTGTTATATACATGTGTATTTTAATTTTCAAATATTTGGTAATGATTTTTATCATTTTAGCTATCTTTCTTTTATTGGTTTCTAGTTGTATTCCATTGTGGTCTGAGAACATATGTCCTACAACTCCTATTTTGTTTTTAATTTGTTAAAGTGTGTTTATGGCATAAAATATTATCTATGTTTATGGATATTCCACTAAAGCTTGAGAAGATGTGTGCGGCTGTTGTTCGATGGATCATTTTACGAAGTCAATTGGATCAAATTGATTTTTAGTGCTAATATCTTTACTGATTTCTGAAAGAAGAGTATTGAGTTACCAATTACAATAGTAGATTTGTCCATTTATCCTTGAAGTTCCATCGGTTCTTCCTTATGTATTCTGATGCTTTGTTGCTATAAGCATACATATTTAGGATTATTATATTTTCTTGACTAATTCACTATTTAACATTATGCAATATGTCTCTTTATCTCATCATTTTTCTTGTTCTGAAATCTACTTTGTCTGAAATTAACATAGCTACTTGTTTGTGCATGTCTGCCTGTGTGTGTGCAGATGCAGACACCAGTTCATAAGTTAGTCGTTCCAAAGAGCTAACTCATTCCAAAAGCTAATGTTCACATCACCTGGTATTTTGAACATCTCGTACTCCGCATGTGTTTTCTAAGATTATGGCTAGGTCTAAGATTTATATTATAGGAACCGGGCACATTCATATGATGTTATACCCTCAGTTCACCGCAAGCTTCTCATGTACAGTGATTCACAGCGTAGCTTATATTTTATGTTTTCAAATTCCAATTAATCAAATAGATTTAAAATTGTGCATTAACGTCTGGAAAAATTTCTAAAAATAAACGAAAGTATTTGATCTCTATTGCCACTTTATTAAAAACTAAGCTCCATTCTATCAAGACCTCATATAGAGAAATGAGTGGATTCAAAGGGTAGTTACTAACTTATTAAAATGGGACTATTTCAATTAGTTAGATATTTATAAGAATTTGTGCAGACAGAAAGCATATTTACACCGTTTCCTTCTATTATGCTGTATCAGCTCCAGCCAGGCCCTCCCTAATACTACACAGACTCCAAGTGTAGTTAGAGGTGTGATTTCAGCAGTTTTGAAAAGTAACTCACCCCAAAATGACTTATTAGCCCATTAACACTTGCAAGTGGAATCGTTTTCAGATTAACAAGCTTCAGCAAGCACAGAATGGATGAAGGCACAAATGCATCTGTTCTAATATAAAATTTCTTTCTCATTGCAAAGCTGAGACATGTTCATTTAAGGATGTTTAGAAAATACGCAAGAATTAAAGAAATAGAAGGCATCCGTACGCTCAGTGCTTAAGATTACTACTCCTAACATTTGGTTTAATATACTTGCTTTTTGTTTGCTTTATATATATATAAAGTATTTTAAAATTTAATGCCCCCACTTAAAGGGGAAGACCTTTGAATTTATTTCTGTATAACTGGGCTTGTTCACAAATCTCCCTTTTCACGTTCACAGTGGAAAATAATTTGAGCTTTCCATTTTAAGGTGATTAACACACTTCTAATTAGCTGAATCATTTCTACATTAGCTTACTCTCATTATTCCTAAATTTCATCCCCTCCATTTTTATTTCCCTCCATGATATGATGGCCTGGTGGGAGACCTCCAGCTTAGCTCAGAGGTCTTGACAGACACGGTGTTCTGGGTGTTAATTTCTGTTCCTCATGAATCCGCTACTGACCTTCTCTTCTCATAAATGACACATGACAGCTTCTCTTGCAAAGCGCTCTGCTGTCCAGTAGCCAAGTTGTCACTTTGGCCTGTGCTTCGACTTCTATTCAGTTCCTAAGTTGAACATATTCACTCCTCTTCACCCTCCATCTCAATAGGACTGTGGGAACTCTTGGAAATTCACACACACTAGCTGAAGATGTGTCCTGAAAACAGTGGTTGTGCCTAAGTGTGGTAATTAATGCACTTCCTTCTTCCCTGCCTCACTTCCCTTTCTTCCCTTTCTCTTGCTCTCTTGGGATTGCTCCTCTTACAGAAATGTTAGCATATAGGTGTTACCTTTCCATCTGTTTTCTGTGGAACCTGTGTTAATATAAGGTGCATTCATTTTGCAGGTGGGGGTGAGGCCAATCTAAAATTTCCTTTTTTATCTTTTGAATGCCTAGAATAGTACATATTGAAATATAGTCAGCACCTATTTACATTTGATAAATTGAGTAAATTCTGACCTAGGGAAGATTCTTCTTTCCTAAAGAATGGTCAATATTTCGCTTACTCTTAATAATGTCTTAAACATGAAAATATCTCAGAAATTTCAAAAGGATTTTATCTATATCAAATCATTTGTACCTAACAAGAATCTTACCAGGTAGGAAGGCAGCTTTTTTGTGCCTGTTTTACAGATAAAGCATCTGAAAATTTTAGAGGCTGCGTGTGTGTTCTCCAAGTTAACTTTCCCAGGTATGAGAAGCATTATCTTCTTCACATTTTGAACTTTAAGACTGATGTTATTACTCTGTTAAGAATAAGTCACCTCTGATTATAATATTACAATCATCCAGTCCATACAGTGAGACCACACTCATTTAAACTGGAAATGGATAAACTGCCTCTGATACTAGCAGAGTTTGGTGTGTATTCTCATCCGTGACTTTTCATCTATCTGATTTATGGGCTGAAAGTTAAGAGAAGAATGGAATGGGGGTTCAGTGCATCTGTTAATGTAACACACACATGCACGTGTGTACACAAATGGGCTGTACCATGAACATTTTGAAGAGAACAGATAAGATAGTAATTCACTACTTACAATTTGCCAGTTGATTCCTATGAACCTTGCTGATAACCCTATCATTTTCATTATCCAAAAATCTATTTTTGCCTCAACTTAACCTCTCCTATCTGACACTATAAAAGCTTTTTAATTCTGTGCAATTCAAGAGCTAATCTGACCTTGTATTCTTGCCAATCAAACTAAGGGGAATTAATTAGCATGATAGCCAATGTGATCATCTAAGGAGATTTTTGTTTCTTGCCTTTATTAGAAAACAAAGACTACAGTGGTTGGATTACCTTAGTTAGTAGCAGAATAAGCAATTACCCTCTTTTCTAAAGCTTTTTAAAAGACTACTGGTGGTTTCAGTTATTCAGCAAATATGTATATCTCATGTGATAATCAGTGACAATACATAATGACAAAAGGATAATAAAACGTCTCATTCAACTCAGCTGTATGCTACGCAATGCAAAGATGTGCTACTCACACTTAAAAACACAATGAGTACACATCACGTGACACACAAGGCTTAAAAATAGAGACATGTGGGTAGCAAAGTATCTGGTGTGACAAAGTTCTGATTTTCTAATTATCTGCAACAGATCTTGGGTTCCCTAACTGCTACCCCAATCTTCCCACAATTCACCAGAGAGTGATTTTGGCAGGTTGTCAGCAGGCAAACATGGAAATGAGTTGGGAAACGTTAATAAAGGGTAAAAACAACCGCTTTCATGTTTGGGGCATGTGATTCAAATGTAACAAAAAAGGATTGTTAAGATTAAGAATGAGAACAATAGACTAAGACAAGAAAGAAAGAAGCAAACATTTAACAACAGTAAAGTTACATGGTGAACTTCTTGTCAAATATGTTTATTGCATTGTTTCTTGGGAAGTTGTCTTATGTTTCTTTTCTTTATGAGAAAATCAACCAGTGAAATTCCACACACTACAATAGGGAAAAATTTGTTCCTAAATATAGCAAAATCATTGCCCATTTTAATATCAAAACAACTCCATATTATCCAGGTTTCAATAAGAACAACCAAATTATAGTAAGTATTTTTAAAGTATTTAGAAAAGAGAGCTAGAGCGTCAATTTAGAAAATTGCCTTTCTGTGATTAAAATAAGATGGAATTTCTAAATGTCACTTATTTTTCTTCACATCTTAACATATATTTCTGGAATCTTTATAGCATTTATATGCAAAATATATGGAGGCTGCCTTCTGTATATTTAGACTATATACATGGGCTAAATGAAACACCTATATTGTAAGGAATTGAGAATATTTGGCATAGGTAGAGTTTATAGTGTGTATAACATGGTGCCTTTCTTAGAAAGTTCTTAACCTAAAATAAATATGGATGTGACAGTGCCAACACACCTGAAGCGCACACGACACAGTTTGTTAAATGAAATTGAAATGCAAATTTTAAAAAAAAAAATGAAAATATATGAAGAAGTACAGCCCCCCACGCTCAGTAATGTTGTAATCTAAATAATTATATAGAAAATTAATGGCATGGCATCAAACTAGTCAATATATTGAAATGAATTTTTTATCCTATATAATAAAAAAGAAAATAATGAATTTTGACTTACATTTAGTCATAAAATTCATGTAATATAAATATATAAAGAATATTAACACATTCCTATTGAATCCTGGCATATATGATTCAAATGTAATTTTAGGAAACATTATGAGCTTGAAGTTTTCTTTATAGCCCATAACTATTCTTGTTTCCTTCACTCCTTCCAATACTTAACTAGAATTTCATTCTTCTTATTTTTAGCATTTTTATGTATGTGTGCATTTATAAAAGGTAAATGACTTAAAGTAGTTTTCTGAGACCAACTTTTCTTGACATCCAGCATTCTATATTTGTGATCTTTATATATGCACATAGATCTAGTTCTTTCTTTTAAACATACTTAGAATTTAGTCACATAAACACAGAATATTTTATGACTATCTCCTGATGGACACTTAAATTCTTTCGATTATATTTAAACCATGTTTAAGCTTGAATCTTTATACATATGCCTTCTTAGGCAATAATAGTATTAGTTTAGGTACCTCGTAGTTCAATAGTGGGGAGTCCACAAATTAAAAACTAATAGGTGTTTCAGGGATCATCTAATAATATACACTCACTTCACAGAGACACATTTAAACCTGTTACAGTTGTGGCAAAGCTAAGAGCAGACTCCAAGCCTTCTTGATCTTATGTCTGTGCATTTAGTACTGTATCAGTACTCTCTATCCATCTATGGAATTTTTTTTTTTTTTTGCTACACAAGTGCATGTGCACTTATTCCCAATCATCAAGATAGCACCCCCTTACAACTTAGTCACAGGATACTATGAAGTCACAGCTTAAAGGAGGTTGTGTGAACCCTGGCACCTTCAGCTTCAGCTTAAGTTGTGCTGCTAACTCCGCACAATCATTGCACAACACACCTAACTTGCATTTCTCCACCTCTACGTTACATCTTTCTTTGGAGCAACAAATTTATCTCTTAGTATCTCTCTCTACTCATCCCTTTCCTGGCATCTCAATTTACCACACACAGAGCTGACCTCTGTTCTACGATTCCTCCTACCCACCCCCTTTCTATCCTTTCCCTAGTGTTTGCCTCCTCCACCCTCTTGATAGACAACATCTCAATGAAAAAAAAAGTAAACTCCCCACTAGTTCAAGACAAAAACCTGAGAGGTGCTATTTACTAAACACTCTAATTCCCAATATTAACATTTGCTTCATTTATCTATAATCTACTATCACCCCTACCTAGCCCACTGCTGTTCTTTTCTAATCGTTTTCCTCTATACCCTTCTCTGTATAGTGTAGAATGGATTTAAAACCATTCTCCATTTTTAACCACTTGCTTAAAACCCATTAAGGTGCCCTGACTGCTCTTACACTAACAGACAGATTCCTTCCCAGGAACTCTCCAGCCTTATTTATGTGCACCTGTCTCACCTTCACTGCCTGGGCACCAACCACTCTAGTCTTTCTGCAGTTTCTTACTCAGGCCAGTTTCTTTCCTAACACAGGCCCTTCGCACCTGGACTTTCCTCTGCTCGGATCACTGTCCTCTCTGACCTCAGATGGCCGACTTTCGCCCATCCTCAGTTCCAGACTTCCTGTAACGTACTCAAAGAGGTCTCCTTTGTCCATCTGACCAAAGTAAGCCTCATAACCTTATCCATTCCCAGTATTCTCGATCATGTTCCTTTTTTCTCAGGAAAAAAGAAGAAACGCAAGTTAGGTGTGTTATGCAATGATTGTGCAGAGTTAGCAGCACAACTGAAGCTGAAGCTGAAGGTGTCAGGGTTTAGCACTTTCTTGTGCTACAAGAAAGTACCACAAACAGGGGGCTTGAACAACAAAATTTATCACCTCAGAATTTTGAGGACTAGAAGTCTGAGATTCAGACAATATCAGGGTTGGCTCCGTCTGAGGGCTGTAAGGAAATGTCTGTTCCCTGCCTCTCCCCCAGTTCTGATGGATTGTGGGGAATCTTCAACACTCCTTAGTTGGCAGAAGCATCACCTTGGCCTCTCCCTCCAGCTTCACACAGTTCTCTCCCTGGAAGCACGTCTGTATCCAAATCTCCCCCTTTGGTAAGGACACTAGTCTCATCACATTAGGGGCCCTCTCTATTCCTAAGTGAGTATAAGCTCAGCTTAACTAATTATATCTGTAATAATCCCATACATGCTGAAGTGCTAGGAATTAGCATTTGAACATAGAATTTTTAGGAGACACAAGCCAATCAGTATCAAGGGCGTATCACAATTTATAATTATACATGTGTCTATTCCTTCGTTGGACAAACATTTTTTTTTCCTACCAGACTATAAACTTATTCCCAAGGACAATTTTTCTGTTTCTTTGCCTTTTTTAAAATATTTATGGCTGGTGTCCTCCACAGACTTGACACCTAATAGATAATAAATATTTATTGCTTTGGACTCATATAATTACATGATTTATAAAGTCTATTACTGTTCAGAATGTTGTGATTTTGCCTCAGCTGTGCCCAATTTTATCATCAAAATTTTATCTAATGCCATCTTGGGCAAAGTTTTCAAAATATAAACCATATGTCAGAAAAAGGCAAACATAAATCCTGTTTTGTTTCATAACTTCCTAAATAATTCAACCCAAAATATGTACGCTTTTGGAAAAAAGATGGAATATTGTCATAGTTCACTTAGTAATATTTCAACCAACTTTCAATCTACTTCAGCTTTGAAGAATAAAGTATAGGAAGAATAATATAAAATGTAATCCCCTATATTTTAGGCTGAGCAGAGAAATTGCAGAGAACTCACTGTTGTCGTTCAGCATAGCACTGCCTTGCAATCCACTATCAGTGGAAGAGTTGTTGTCATCTTTTTATATCACCCTACTCCACCACCACAGCCCTGAATCCAAAGTAATCCTACATTTATTCTATTTTTTTCTCAGCCTTCTCTTGCTAGCCCTTTTTACCAGCTCCCTATCCTATGCTGTAAGTAAAGCATGAGCCTCCCATTTTAAGAAGTCTTGTTCAGAGCTTCCAAATCTATTATTGGATCTGGTCTCTCAACTCAATGGTCTTGCTATTTTCCTTCAGTGTCTTTGAATCAATCCTGTCACCTTTGCTAGATCCGTCTCACAAAAATGGCATTTTCATTATGCCTCTTTCCTGACTTAAAGCTATGTTGGTGTCATCTCAGCTATTGGATCAAATTTAAGATTTCAAGCCTCCCATAACTAGTCTCAGATTGCTCGTCCTTTGTAAATTTCTACTGTCTCAAATGTAAATCATTCACTTTATTCTCCCAACAAACCCTGTCCTTCTGCGCCCTT
Organism: Otolemur crassicaudatus; assembly: GCA_963574585.1. Classification (NCBI taxonomy): domain Eukaryota; kingdom Metazoa; phylum Chordata; class Mammalia; order Primates; family Galagidae; genus Otolemur; species Otolemur crassicaudatus. Next base: position 69,968 of record CAUYQS010064274.1, read on the forward strand.
TTACTTATTGATGTTGCTTTTCCAAACGAGACACTTGCCTCCTCCTTCCTGAAAAATCCAGTTCCATCCAGTCGTTAAATTCCAGTTAAGAAAGTTTCTCTCGTGGAGTTTACTCTTCCTGATCCATACAATCTTCTCTGTATGAAAGTCTATACAATTTTAGTTTAAGAAACAACATGGAAAAAGATATATTTTTAGTCAGATGAGTGAATGCTAAACTTTTGGTTCATCTGTGCTTTCTGGCATTCTTCAAATCTCAACAAATAGATAACCACTTCCAGCACCATCCACAATTAAACCTGAGCTACCTGAAATCAATAAGGGCATATCTTTAAATAAGATCATTTCACATATAAGTACTATTTTTATAGTTTTAATTGTTTTATGCTTCTTTTATTTTTATACCTAAGTACTTTCTTCACACTAAGCTCTCTCTATAAATAAGGCATAACTGCAAGATGTCATACAAGATAAACTTTTTCTGTATAAATCTAGAAGAGGCCTACAGTGCTTAGGAAGAAACTTTTGTAGGCACCTGTCAACAGAACTTACAGAAATTATAAAGCTATAAAAAGTGCATAGAAAGATTATTGAATTTTCTCTAATCCTGAGTGGAGTTGTCCTTCATAACTTTATTTGGTACCAAACTATTTTAGTTTTTAAATCACATACAACTGTATTAAGGGATTATTATGCTGTGGCTCATGCTTATTTAACTTCAAACTTACAATGTAATCCTGATATGGGGAAAACGGGAAGCACAAAGATAAAAGAATGTTAACCAACTTCAAAAGTATATTAATTTAGAATGCATTTCCATAGAAAATGCCAACCGTGATTTCCCTAACGCTTTAGCATATGTAAAGTGGAAATTCATTAAATGCAGGGCACGTATTCAGCAATATTAGTTTCACATACAGCCACGCATCGCTTAATGATGAGGCTACATTGTGAGAAATACATCTTAAAGTGATTTCATCTTTGTGCGAACTCACGGTGTCCTGACACAAAGCTAAAAGGTACAGCCTCCTGAGTATCTCCAGAATGTGGTATAGCCTGTTTCTCCGAGGGTCCCCATCTGTACAGCATGTGACTGTACTAATTATGTGGGCAACTGTAACACAATGGTATTTGTGTATCTAAACATACATACAATGTGGTATTACAGCGTATTAGACCACAATTGCAGATGCAGTTGTTTGTTGATGGAAATGTTCTTATGCAGAATATGACTGCAATGATTTTAAAAGTTATATCATCAGATTTCACAGTTTTGATTAATTTTTTTAGAGTCTGTTTTCCATACTAGACTATAAGCCCTAAGAAAGCAGTGAGCACACCGGTGTTGTGCACTGTTTATTTTCCACTCAGGGGTCCTCAAACTTTTTAAACAGGGCACCAGTTCACTGTCCCTCAGACCACTGGAGGGCGGGACTGCGGGCCCCGGGGAAAGTTAGCTGCTAAGCAGAACAGGTAGTGGCGGCAAAAACACCTGGAGGGCCGGATAAATGTCTTCGGTGGGCCGCATGTGGCCCACGGGCCATAGTTTGAGGATGCCTGAACCACCAAACAGTCACTAACCACAGGTGGCTGCCATGCGTTTGTAATGTGCCCAACCTGAATTGAATTGGAGGTAAAACAGGATACTGGACATTGACGACTGTGTAGAAAATAAATTGAAGAACCTCAGTAATTTTTGTGTTACAATGATAATATTTTGTTATGTTGTGTTAATTAAAATTTATAGAAATATAAATTACCTGTGTCTTTTCTATGATTCTTAATGTAGGAACTACATAATTTAAAATTACATATGTGCTTTGCAGGACAGTTCTAAAGGAAAACACTGATTTAGATTGTACATAACATGAGACAGACATCCAACAAACGCTCTCAGATGAATAATGCACATATTCCACAATCTGTTAACACAACTGTTTCTTGCCACAATTTTTATCATCAGTTCATACCATTGGCCACTTGGAAACATATAGTACTTGAAATATTACAAAAATCAAAATTTGTAAGTTTTCTTATAAACCAAATGACATTTCCTATTTTATGTTGAATTACTATTTCTTTCTGATTTGGCTAGGTTTTTGACATTCTTAAACAATTTGGTGATAGGTATTATCATATTTTTTAAAAATATTCTACCAATAGTCTTTGAAATAGAGGCATGATGCCAATGCACTCCCCAGAAAAGGGGAGCTGCCTCCTTTCTGCCATGTAGACCCCTTGCTCACTGTAGTATGAGTTCTATTACCAAACACCAGCCTGGGCTTCTAAGTTAGTACTTACAGGCAAGAGCAAAGCTCTACTGAGTTGAATATTAAAAGTTTAATAGAGCTTGGGAACATCCAGCTTGACTATGATTAAACTAAGAATTACAGTTACAGCGTGTTTTTGAGAGCATCATATTACCATCTGGTTCTTCTCTACCTGAAGCATCCGTGGTCTATAAAATTGAAATATTGTTCTTAATGAGAAGAAATGATTGTGGAGTCTGACAAAATACAAATGCAAAATGAGCTTTTCAGCCACACCAGGAAACGCAGGTAAAGCTTTTAAGCAATGCTATTTTCCACAGAATTTTATAACTAGCCCGTGAAATCTAGTCTAACTCTCTTATTTTACAAATGAGCCAACAGCAGATGCCTTTGAGAGGTGCAGTGAGGGGCCTGGGGTTCCAGAGCAAAATTACTGTGTTCCTCGACCAATTCCTTTCCCAATAGTGCAAGTGATCCTTCCTTTATTCTGAAATTATTTCTCAAGTTTCTTCTATATTGACTGACAGAACTGGGGTTTACAAATGAGTTATCAAAATTCCTTAAACATGGAACATGAGGGAAGTAATCAGCAGGATGGGTGAGAATTTCTTAAAATTATTTAGAATATTGAAATAAGTTATAGCAGCCAGAGGTATTAATGAATCACTTTCTCGGCATGTTAATTGCTATGGACATCATTTTATTTTTTTAATACTTACAGGTATGTACACATTTTTCTTCTGTATTTGGAAGTGTGTTTGTCCCAATTACAAACTAAAATAGTATTAAAAATGGCCATCCCATTATCCTCTGTCTTAAGCTATACCTTCCCTCCTAAAAACCTTTGAGAATCATAACCTGTATCAATTATCTGACATCAATGTCTGTCTATCTTACATGATTTTTAATAATTCAGACATTTCCCTTTTATAATGGCAAGGGAAATGTCTTTATACCTAAGTACTTTCTTCACACTAAGCTCTCTATATAAACTTTGAGAGTAGTGACTATGTTTTATAAATCCTTACAGTTCTAATACATTCTCATCAGAGGTCAAATACTCAGCAGAATTCACTTTGCATATTAGACTTTCAGTAGACGCAAGGTGATTGGCCGTTATGAGTTGTCTTCTTTCACTGGGTTTTGGAGAAGAAGGCTAATCTATGCCAGCTGCAGAAGGAAAAAACTATGTTGAAGGACTTAGCAACTGATAATATGTGGAGTTGATGATGTGTCCTCAGGACTCCTGTTGCATACGAAAGTTAGAGAGCAAGCTGTACGGCTTTCCATGCCAGGAGTCAGTGAGGCTTGTACAATCTCTCTGGCCTCGCGTATCTGCACTGTTTTTTCAGATTAGAGGGCAGAGCACTTGGCAGTCAATGTCATATTTACCTTTATGGTTATTCTCTGACAGTTGAGAAGGGACTAATGCTTAGCCCATTTCCCTCTCTTGCCACAGGGAAAAATATAAGCCAAGAGCGTCTGAATCATTTATACAGAGCTGCACCATAAGGCAATGGAGGAGGCAGGTGCAGGTCTCAGATGGTTGTCTAAGTCCAAATTCCACGCTCTATCTGCTAGATAATCCTGCCTTCCTTCTCAATAAAATATTTCCCTAGATAGTTCCTAAAACATTTATAGCAGAAGCTTGCAGAGTGACTGTTATAGAAGTTTGTGGAAAACTTCCAGGCATCTAAAAATATAAGAAACGGCCACATTTCACTTTGGGTATTCATATTTGAGAAGTGATGTGGGGTTTGTTCTTTTCCTCCTCTCAAATATTCAAAAGTTTGATCTAAGGCAAAAGTTTTACTATTCTGCCCTAAACTGGAGGAATGAAAACATCCATGAATTTTCATCAGTTTGCTGTAGGCAGAAATTTGCCAGTTAGCAGGAAAATGGCTTAAAATCGAAGCTGAGATGAAATACTTGAACTTCTTGTGTGAACCTATGAAAGTAATATTTTTCTTTATCAGCTGATATGAAGCTTTGCACAACCCTACATTACTTCAGTACAAAAACGGCTTCTCCTGTCTAAAATGTCACAAAACTGTTTGGATTCTTCAGAGCATGCCCATAAAAGGATTTTGGTACCCTTAATTTTGGCATATGCCATCATTTTCCTTTTATTCTTTATCTCTTCCCATATTTAACAGAAATTCCCTGTAACTAACTTTAACATCCACTGTAAGGGACACGTGTGATGAGTGGTAAATGGGATGAAATTGGAGAACTTTTTTTTTACTCTGAGTGTCAAAACACACAAAGGCCAGAAATTTGCCTGCTACCTGAGCTGGAAACTGTGATGATATTGAACTTCTTAGAGCCATCTGCCTGAGTTGCAGCCTGAATCATTCCCAGTGAATCTGTTCTTCTCAGAATTATCAGCTATGCTGTGACAATAACACGGTGCTCACATAGTCCATTTGTTTGTCAGTCATAATCACCCTGGGCAAGAGTGCTTAGGTGGTGAAGTGCTTCTCCCATGAATGGGATGGGAAGAATTCATTGGATGACACTCTGGCCTGATTATTTCTTTCTCACACCCACCTAGTGAGTTCCTGTCACCTCTATGGCATGCAGGTAATCAAACCTATTTCTCAAGAATATTTTCATTTCATATTACAAATATTTCTGGAGGAATCAATCACCAAAAGCTGCTATAATAGTGCCATAAAATATTTATTCTGATAATAATATTAGTTGTGTAAACATGAATTTATAAATCCATCTAATCATAGGCATCTATTTGCTTAAGAAATTAGTTAGCATTATAAGGTGTATGCTTTCTCTTCATCAGACTTATGGTGAAGTACTCAGTAATCTTTTAGTTAATAGTCTCCTTCTGCAAATCATTTTGTGAGCTTCTTTAATTATTAGAATTTGAAGCCAACTAAAAAACTAAACGAAGTGAACAGGTCAGAATATTGAAGGAAGTGGAGGACTTAACTTTCATTACTTTTTGTCTCCTATATATCCCTATGTTACTTTCTTTTTAAAAATGTTTAACATGTTTTTTGTTTTTTTTTTTAATTTGAGTCCTAGGGAGTGGACCCTTTTTGGGATATGTTTTCTTTAATTCCAAAATATTTTCTTTTTGAGACAGAGCCTCAAGCTTTTGCTCTGGGTAGAGTGCCATGGCATCACAGCTCACAATGACCTCCAATTCTGGGCTTAAGTGATTCTCTTGTCTCAGCCTCCCAAGTAGCTGGGACCACAGGCACCCACCACAAGGCCCGGCTATTTTTGGTTGTAGTTGTCATTGTTGTTTGGCAGGCCTGGGCTGGATTCAAACCTGCCAGCTCTGGTGTATGTGGCTGGCACCTTAGCCACATAAGCTACAGGTGCTGAGCCTAATTCCAAAATATTAAGGGGATACAAATGTTTTTGTTACATGGGTAGCTTTTATAATTCCTAAGTCAGGGCTATAAGTGTTGCCCAAATAGTGTTCATTGTACCTGTTAGGTTTTTACCCATCCCTCACCCCATCCCATTCTTGCATTTGAATATAGATCATGCCTTAGCAACATTCTATTGCACAAGGATGTGTGTTTGAGATGCTTTTCTAATAATCATGGAGAAACTGTACATCTTCACATTCTCTTGTTGGCTAACTTTTCCTGTCTTATGTTAAAGATAAATTGAAAGGTTGCTGGGTGGATTAGGAGCAAAGGTTATCATTAGCGAAAGGGGGGGGAAGCAAATTGATATTTATGCAAAGGAAGAAATACTTGTGGCCTCATTACTGCTACTAAGCAGTCTCAATTCAGTATACCGTTTACTTAAACTCCACACATAGGCTCGTGCCAGCACAGATGTGTTGTTACAGGCTTTCAGAGAGCAGATGTTAAGATAGGATGAGATGGGCAAGAAGAGATTTATTAGGGGAAAGCCTGTGAGGGAAAATTGGGAGAGTCTTGGACAGCCCACAGACCAAGAAACTTATCTGACTATTGTGAAATAGAGAGGGAGGGAAGGTTGAGGGAAGAAGGCAGTTCTGAGAAAGTTTGTCAAGGTTAGTAGCCAATGGGATGGACTTCTGTCAAGTGTCCTATCAGAGGATTTCCCCACCTTCCACTGTCTTGCCACTGAACTTGGCCTTATTCTAGGAAGGGAAACTGAGGAAGACAGTCTTAGCATCACAGTGGTGATGGATTTCAGAGCTCAGCAGCTAGAGGCATTGCTCAATTATACTCCTCTCCATTGGAACTATGAGAGGCAAAATTTGATAGTTGTCATGGGCCTGCCTTTGCAACATATATAACTACTTCTCATAGGTCATGGGAGTGGCTCCTTTGTGGTTTCCCTGACCTCTCTTCCAGTTAAGAAACTCTGGAGATGTCCGAAGCAGTGGCTCATACCTATAATCCCAGCACTTTGAGAACCAAGGCAGAAGGCTTAAGGTCAGGAGTTCAAAACCAACCTGGGTGACCCAGCATAATTGTATCTCTACAAAAAAAATACAAAAACCAGCCAAGCATGGTGGTAGGTGTCTGTAGTTCTAGCTATTCAAAAGACTGAGACAGGAAGTTCTCTTGAACTCAGGAGTTCAAGGCTACATTGAGCTATGATCATGCCACTGCACTCCAGCCTGAGAATGACAGAGCAAAACTATGTTTCAAAACAAAATCAAAGAATGAAAAGCAAAAGGGAAAGGAAAATAAAGAAAAGAAAAATTTCAGGAAAGATAGTTTTGATGCAATTGATCTCAGGACCACAGCAATAATCAGACTCTCCTTTAATGTACGCTATGCATCCAGAACAGCCTTAACACTCAGTGGAGCCTGAGCAGGTTGTGGCATACCCTGGGAGGTCTTTATCTGTGGTGCTCATACCCTTCTCTGCTGGGGGCTGCTGCACACATCCATTCACAGTTACTATGGGACAAGTGGGAATGAGGAGCTGCCCACATGAGTCATTGGGATTTCACACGTACTCTTCCCCACACCTACTTATGAGTAGTATCCTCATGCCCCCCTGTTGCCCAGGGTCAAATGCTTTTGCCATTTAGGTCCTATTTGGACCCTTTTGCTTTTGTACAAGTGGTCCAAAGTGCCTAGCCAGCAGCTGTAACATGTATTTCAATGGGATCTCTGCTGTCTTCTCTGGCAAGAGGATGTCCTCTTTTCTTACCAGGACTAACTCTGGAAAACCTAGAGTTACAGAGCATAAGGGGACAATGTTCCCCAAGCAAGTCTTCGTGAGTGCTAACGAGTGAGTAAAGGAAGACAATGCAAAGGGAAGAAAGAAAAAATCTGGGAAAGGTAGTTTGATGCCATTGATCTCAGGGCCACAAGCAATAATCAAACTTGCCCTCTGTGGTTCTCAGATCCACATATTCTTCCCACTGGGGGCACAGCATCAATAGTGGTCTCTGGTTTAATGCATATCCCACATTCTAAGGATTATTCCCCATAATTTCAGAATATTGCTTTCAGGCTGACACGTTAGCTGGATTTGGGGAGCTATTTGAGAGTTCTGTGTGGCTGGCCATTTCTAGATGGTTCAGTATGTGACATAGCCAGTGGGGCCTCTTGTTGTCTGGCCTTTACCCCACCTCCCTCATTGTGAAGGATGCCCACTGGCTAAATGTTATGTTGTGTAGGATTCCTTGCCTGTGGATTGAGTATCCCCTGATGCTCCAGATAGTAGGGTTAGCTGAGATTATGCAAGCAGAAAAGGCAAGCCTATGCCTAGAAGAGGCTATCTTCCCCTGAGAACAAAATACTAGCCTTTTCATGATGAAAGGGGCCCAATGTAGTTGGCAAGTGGCTGATCTCCATGAGGAAAAATGCCACTCTGGAGTCTCAGTAGTCAGCAATCTCTTGATGACAGGTTAGGCATTCAGAAGGCACAGTACCTTGATTAGCCTTGGTCAGTAGGGATGCTTGTTGTGCTGTTGAGCCCATCTGTAGACTCTATCTCTGCCTTCACAGCCACTCTGGTCATACCCATCACACCAGATCTGGAGCAGCTGATAAACAAGGCTGGCTAGAGTCAGCTGGCTGAGTTCTGTTCTTCTACTTGGTTCAATGTGCTTTCCACTTTCTATTGTGCATTAGCACATGAAACAAAACTCTTTACAAGGTGTGCCCAGCCTCACATACATGATCACATATGTCTGCTCCAGACCTCCTCATCTCTGGCATTCAATCCTTTTCCTTTTAGATCCTGGACAAAATGGCCAGGCCATGGGCCACTGCCCAGAATAATTTGGCTTACTTTGCATCCCACAGAAAGTACATCACACATGACTTTCCCATTGGGAAACTTTTTCTCTACACAGTTTTCCAGTGGCTGGAATGAGGTATTATCTACTCCTGGATTACATCCAAGGACTGAAAAGATCCAAGCGTAAAGCCAGTTGACCTTTTCTGTCCTGTTTCAATGGTATTGGACCCATCACGTGACACTAGGAATAACCCAGAGGAAGGGTACTGGCACATTCTGGTGAGTGACATGGAGGGCTACCTGGTTGGTGGTTAGCTGGTGTTCTCTGATACTGCCCTAGTTTGATCATGAACATTTTTATCTTTGTATGAACTTCTGCATACTTAGGGTATGTGCAATTTGGTGGTTTTGTGAATCTGATAGAATCTGGTTTACAATGGGCAGTCCTAGATGCATTGCTACTTGGCATTCAGTGTTCAAGAATTCCCTCTCTGCAGGTGCCTCCAACACAGAAGAAGCAGTTTCTCAAAGGGGTACATGTTCCTGCTTCTGGTGGCTTGGACTCGCTCCTGAATCCCGGGAGCATGGGCAGTGAATCTCCCACTAGAGTTTGCCATTCTACACTGCATCTTTCTTACCACTGATACATCCAGCACCATAAAGACTGCCAGATTGTGAATTCCAGGTCTCTGAGTTTTCATAAGGTTTATCAACCATCCTGTGCATGAGTCGTCCCAAAGTTCCCAGCACGGTGGACCCCTATGACTTTCCCTGTCCAGTCAGCATGACATCATCATGGATCAGTGTGATTCTTTGTAATGTTGTGGCCAGACAGAGGCAGGAGAGTAACACAGAGTTAGCAAAGACCTGAAGTAAAACTGTAACAGAAACCACTGTCCATCCCCTGTGAGTACACAATTCTGCTCCAATCATGTCTTGAAGTTAACCACTAATGGTGACACTCCAACATGCAGGAAAGTAAATACACGCTAGAGTTTGCCAGAGGATACCGTCCCAGGAAAAGTGTTTTTCATTTCAATATTTCCACATTCAATTGGCTAAAGTAAGATTTCTGTAGTGGGTGCTATGGCATCATTCTCTCTCTGATGAGCACCAAAATTAACTCATAGGATAGTTTCACCTGTGCCTTAACATATATTCCCCACAGAGCAGGTCCTGAGATCAATTGGTATTGCTTTTCTATGGTTATCTTAACTCCTAATATTTAGTCTTATTCCATATACATATCTTTTCTTCTGTCTAAAATGGAAAGTAATATATTTGATTGGATTAATTCTAGAAATTTCACTAACATGATACTCTAGATGTTTTTACCTTCCTATGTATATTAAAATTTACTTAGAAAGGTAAAATCTTAGGATTCTATTTATTAATTGGCCCCTATTAGCTCCCACTCCAATAGAGGGCCATGATGACATGTGGGTTTCCAGGTATCAATATTAACTCACAATTTCTGCCAATAATCCTTAAAATGTCTGACTATACTCTCTCTCCCAGTATAAAGTCTGTCATACATATGGCTACAGATTCCTTTGGGGAAGGCAGAGGGATCATTGTGGTATATACTTGCCATGGTTATGTAGGGCTCCTATTCAGAAAATGATTTCTGTATCTACAAAGTGGTTCGAGTATGGCAAACGAGCAAGGATTTGTTATTGGCACAATTGTCCTTACATTCCTCCTTCTTCATTTTTGCCTTCTAATTTTCAGCCTAATAAAGAAGCAAGTATATATGCTAGTGGAGTTGAAAGAATTGGTTACCATGTACTGACTTGAGCTATGGGCATATCCCTTGGTTAAGATTTCAAAGGCTCTTGATCAAAAGAGCCAGAATGTAAAACTATGTAAACAAGCACTGTTGCCTTGGGATAATTAATTAACTTTTGGGGACAAGGCATATCCTATTAGGACTATAGTAGATAGGGCAAACTCACTGCTTGCGTGATACTTAGAAGGCTGAACAAAGAGATAGAGAACATTCAGTGAAACAGAAATGTCTGAATCACCTTGTCAAATGTGTAAAGCAGTAATATAGAGACTGGGGATGCAGGCATGCTGGAGTAAGTATAACATGTGAGTCCAGAAGAATCAGTAAATCTTTCTGTTCCACAGGAAGGCCCTGAGATCACACCATTATCCATATCAATGTGCTAGTGTGGAAGGCGCCCGCATCTCCAAGAAGTTCAGTGGAGGCTTCCTCTGCAGGTCAAGGCTAATGGTAGGAAGGGCAGATACAGTTTTTGGAGGCCGGGTGGTAGAGAGCTTTAAGCACCAGACACCAGGAGGTCATAATTATTCTAAAGAATGGCAACATCCAAGGGACAGCCAATGAGCTTAACCCACAGGAAGTTGTATAAATGGCTCATGGAACGCAGTATGCCTGGGAGCAGGAGGGTTATTTAACAACAGTAATAAAAAAGAAAACAGAAAGAAAGAGGAGGGGGGAAGCAAAGAAAGAAAGAAAGAAAATTAGAAGGCAAGAATAAGTAAGTAAGCAGTCTCACATCCTCACTTATTACTTGGTTCGGGGGATAACCAAGTGCGTGTGCAATTTGGGTAGTATAAGAAGGAAATGATGCTGAGATGGAATTAGATACACAAACATGTGTTAGGGGAAACGTCATGGTGGAAACTGAAGTGCTGCCAGTGGTAATGCAGATGTGGCCCTAGTGAGAGGAAAGGAAAGAAAGACGAGTTGGCTGCAAGGGTTGTATGCAGCACTGCAATGTTAAGGAAGTTTGGCAAGGCTATCAGTGAGTCTTTAAGCCAAAGCTGTTCATTAGAGGAGTTCCCATCTCCCAATATCAGGCCTGGTTTAGTTCCCATTGTGCATTTTAGTGGTAACCTTTGGCCCTTACAAATGAGAAAAAAATGTACACCTTCTTTAACTGTCCATTAAGCTACTGAGTCGCAAGGTCTGATTAGCTTCACAAAAACTTAAAGAAAGAACATGGTGACATTTATGGTCTATATCTCTTAAAGTTCTCTTACTTTATTTTGCTACCGGTATGTTGGTGTCATGGCTGAAATTTGTATATTATCTTGTCCTATAATTTTATTTTTCTTAACTCTTTAAAGTCCTCAGGAATTCGAGAGAGATTATTATAAATTGTTTTATGATTAAATGATGATGTCTAAATTGTTATGTTTGCAAATCCTAAATGAATCCGTTTCAGAGTGAGGGTAGCTACAAGTAGTTTCTTGTCAAGAACATATGTTTTCAGCTAAGAATTAAATGTAATTATGACATTAAATTATTTTGGTAAAAATTAATCACTCTCCATACGGTATTCTAACAATGTAGGTATCATTTCAATAGATGCACAACAAGCTTCAGTCTTCCCCTCAGACTTCCTGTGCTAGCTTTTCTGAGCAGGGCAGTGGCAGAGCTGGGTTTGAACTCACCACCTCCAGTATATGGGGCTGGGACCCTACTCCTTGAGCCACAGGTGCCACCCTTCCTATGCTAGCTTTTCCCTCTTTTGTCACACTCCTGTGCACAATGAGGCTGTGATAGGTGGTTTTACCTGCCCTGCATGTCCACTTTTAATAGAATCTCCTCAGCTATCTTAATTTCTATTAAGGTGCAATATTCATACGATTTAGCACTAAATGTCGAGAGACAAGAGACACCTAGCTGCTCCAAATTATGATTTCAGTTGTAACAAATTTGATAATCATTTCATATATTTGCTTTCTTTTTGTTACTTTTACAATTTTGTGGGGGGTTTTCATTTTTACCTGAGTATCTGCAATACATGTAACATCCTATCCACATTCTACGTAAAACATTCTTCTAATAATACAAATGGGAAGGACTTTTATAACTAAATTCGGATTTTTCCTTCTGAGGGAAATTCACATGTCTGTCTTCCCAAATGATTTCAGAAAAGACAATAAACCTTGTCAATACAGTATGATTGATTTCATTTGCCAGTTGTTATATAAGAACAGCTCATCTCCAAAGAAATGATCAAATTGACCATGAAGAAATCTACACTGACATTAATATTGGCATTAGTATAGCCAAAAATAATGGAGTCTGTTCTTTTTCAGTTGGATAGACACAGCCTGAGACAAGAGACAAAGATTTTCAGTAAACAGTTTGATGAGTTAATTTACTTTGAATCCTTCGTGAAGAGAAGGGATTTATCACGAATGAAATTCCCATTATGAGTCATTTCTTTGACCAATTTTCAGTTTTATCTTTGTTAGATTTGAAGTGAATGTGAGAGACAAATGACCTCCACTGGATCGCCATGTGCCTACTCGGACTTGTGTCATACGAATCTAGATTGAGCTCATATATAAAACTGAATAACCATTATCGGACGTTTGTCTTAAGGCTCCTGATAGAAATCACCCCGAGAGCATATTCCATCCTTCATCTTATAAGGTGCTGTCCTATTTCATACTGATCCTTCAAGGATGAAAACAATTGGCAATCAATGACTATGTTCACATGTATTAGAAGTATGATAGGAGGGAAGAGAAAAAGGCCCACTTTGTATTAGTCAGGACTCTCCAGAGAAACTGAACCAATAGAATTTTGAGAGCTTGATAGATCAATAGATCAATAGATAGAGAGTTGATCCTTAAATATTTGGCTTTAAACTGAGCAGGTTCACTTATACATAGATGTTTTTCAATAAATGTACCAGAACATTTTTGGATATTTGCAATAACAATTTAAAAATAAATACTCCCAAACTCTATAGCCTAGAAATATCAAAAAATACTAAGAAAAGGCTACAGTCACGAATGAATAAAATATATGAATATACAAGTCTATGGTATTATTTAGTACTACTAACTATACACAAATCTATTACAAAAAGTTCAAACTTACTAAAACTTATACATACAAACCTTTGCAGGCTGTACATGATACCATTCACGGTGGAAACAAATGTAAAGATACAGTATTAAATCATAATTGCATAACATTAAAGTATAGTTCATATTGGACTACTGTCATAATTCGGTAGCCACCCCCTTTTGCTAATTCAAGTGTAACAAACATCCCCTTAAAACACCATGTGAGGCTAATCATCTCCGTGTGAGCAGCTTGTTTCTCCAGTAAATCACATACACGGTAGAAAGTGATCTCTCTCAGTTCTCGTATCTTTTTCACTATGGTTAGTGCAATATCATAAACCTTAAAGAACACTATGGGACCCATTCAAAGTGCTACTAGTGATGGTGGAAGTGCTCTTAAGAAGCAAAGAAAAGTCATGACATTACAAGAAAAAGTTAAATTGACTTTTGATTTATACCCTGGATTGAGTCAGCAGATGGGAGTTGCCTGCTATTTCAAGTAAACGAATCCAGTCTACCTACAACTGTAAAACAAAAATAAAAAGTAAAAAAGAAAAAAATTGTGAAGCTGAAACTCTAGCTTTCCCACCACAAGGACCTTGTACTTTTTGAGAATTACCTTTCAATCTCATAAAAGTATGCCGCTTTTGGTATGTGGGTGTGGGATCACTATAAGAAAAGCACACCTACACTCTTCAATATGATTTGAGGAAAATTGAAGTTTTTATATGATGACTCTAAAGTAAAGGAAAGGAGTTGAAGGATCTTTAGAATTTAATGTATAAGAGAATTTAAAACAAGCAAAGGATGGTTTGATAATTTTTCCAAAAAGGTTTGGCTTAACCAAATGTCAAGCTGATTGAAGAAGCAGTTTCTGCCAAGCAAGAGGCAGCAGATTAGCTCTCAGATGACATTAAGAAAATCACAGAAGAGAAATGCTATCTTCCTGCATAGGATTTTAGCCTAAAACAAAGTGTCCTCTTCTGTGAAAAAAAAAAAAAAAAACATAAAAGACATAGTAAGAAAAAGAAATAAACACTATGATTAAAGGCAGGAAAAGAAGAAGATAACTCTACTATTTTGTGCAACTGCAGTTGGCTCTGTGATCAGGAATTCCCTTATCTATGAAGCTGCTAATCCCTAAAGGGAAAAGGTAAACACCAGCTGCCATGCTGTGGTTATACAAGACTGCCTGGACCAAAGAACTCTCCTTCTGAATTAGTTTCATCAGTGATTTGTTCCTAAGGTCAAGATCTACCATGCCAATAAAAAATTGCCTTTTATAGCTCTTTTTATAGTAGACAATGCTCCTGGCCACCCAGACCCCACGAGTTCAACACTGATAGCATCAAATTCATCCACTTTCTCCCCAACACAATGTTTCTAATTCAGCCTCAAGATCAGGGGGTCATCCCTATGGCCCTTTAAGGTTCATTGTACACAGTACCCTTTTGAAAGGATTGTCAATACTGTAGGAGAGAACCCCAACAGAGTCATCATGCAAATCTGGAAGGATGACACCACTGAAGATGCTATCATTGTTACAGAAAAATCTATGAAAGCCACCATGCCCCCAAACTATAAATTCCAGAGAAAACTGCATTGATACATTATCCATAACTTGCCAGGACGTAAGATGTAGCTAATCATGGAAATCATGAAAAAGATTGTGGATATGACAAAGAAAGAAAAAAAGTAGGAGGTAAAGGGCTTACAACATGGATCGTGGAGAAATTCAAGAGCTAATAGCCACCAACCACACCCAAAGAATTAACAGAAAATGGCTTGATGAGTTTTTCCAAATCAGTGCCACACGATGAGGAAGAAAATGTAGAAGGATCAGGAAACAAACTGATATTAGACAATCTGGCAGAAGAGTTCTTATTATTTGATACTGCTTCTGACTTTCTTTATGGATCTTTCCATGATACAGACACCAAAATTAAAGCAAATGGCTGAAGAAGAATTGGTACAGTATAGAAACGTTCTTAGAGAAATGCAAAAGCAAGGAAGTGAGATAGAAATTATGATCTATTTCCCTGAAGTGTTCATGTCTCTCCTTCCTCTCCTTCCAGCTCTTCCACCTCCACCCTCATCACTCCTGAGACAGCAAGTCAAAGCCATCCTCTTCCTCCCCGTCCTCACCCTGCTCATCCCGAGGACTATGAGGATGAAGACCTTCAACTTGATCCATTTCCACTTAGTGAATAGTGAACATATTTTCTCTTCCTTATGATTCCCATAGTAACATTGTCTTTTCTTCAGCTTACTTCATTGTAAGAACGCAGTATATAATATATATCAAAATATGTGCTAATCTACTGATTATGGTAAGGCTTCCAGTAAATAGTAGGCTATTAGTAGTTATGCTTGGGGCAGTTATAAGTTATACACATATCTATGACTTGCAAGGACTCAGCACCCTTAACCCCCACACTGTTCAAAGGTCATCAATATGTCCTCCTGGTGGTTTTATAATGTATGGTTCATTATAATAAACCAGCTCATGTGATTATGAAGTCTGGGAAGTCTCATGATCTCCCATCTGCAAGCCAATCAAAGAAAATCAGGGTAGATTCTGAGAACTAGACAGAGAAGGCCAAATATCCCCATTTGAAGGCATAAGACTGGTGTTCTTGATCAAGAAGTCAGACGGAGAGGGTGAATTCCCCCTTTCTCTGCCATTTCTCTCTACTCTGGTGCTCAGTGGATTGATTGGATGATGCAAATCCATATTGGGGAAGGGAATTTGCTTTATTCAGTCCATCGATTCAAATGATAATCATCTGTTGAAACACCTTCACAGACACACTCAGAAATAATACTTCATCTGGGCACCCTGCCTCCCAGTCAATTGAGAACTAAACTTAACCATCACACACTGGAAGAGCAGTCTGAGGAGCACACGGAAGACACGGTGAAGTGATGAGCAGAGAAAGTGAGTGTACCCCTGGTATTTGCACTTAGAAAGCGAGTGTGCCCCTGGTATTTGCACATCCTTTATTCCTTACACTTATAATCGGCAACCTAGAACCAGTGACATCACTGTGTTTTTCTAAGACTCAATTTTTCCGTTTAGATGTAAAGCTTCTACAGGTTGAAAACAAATTTAGGGATAAAGTCCTACATATCCCATAAAATGATGGTCCTTTTCTCGGGGCAGAGGAGCCATCTCATTTGCTAATATTATTTCTAAGATGACATGAACACACACTTATCTGAGAAGAGAATTTATAGTTTTCACCAGATCCTTGTCTGGTCTATTAAAACAACTATAACATCAATTAATATTCATAATAAAAGCCGCACTCATTTACACCTTTTTTTCCCCTCTGCTGTCTTCCTATTTCTTTCGCTGCTTGGAGTTTCTATAGCACTAGGGAAATACCAGCCTCTGAACCTCTCAGCCCATAAGTCCAGAACAACTTTCACTCTCCCTCAGATCCAAATCTTCCTTTCACCTTCTACTTCACTTAGAAGCCACATGATTCTATCATTCCAGTATAAAAAGTGCTTTTTCTCAAGATAATTTCTTTTCTTCTTTCTCAGATAACAGATTTCTCATATGTCCAAATATTAATTTATCCAACCAGGGCATCCATCCCATCTCTCCAACTTCCTAAGAATCCCAGCAATAATAATTAATGTATTTCCTCAATCCTCATCAATTTCTCCTAGGCCTTAATGCAAGTAGTTACTTTCTTGTGAAATTCGCCACCTTCTTTCTCCTTTACCAATATGTATGCCTCAAAATATGTGTCAACAAAAATGCCAAAGAGAATGAGTCCAACTCTAAGAGAACTAGAAGAAAGAATAATTAAGTTTCATATTAGTGTGGAAAAGGTATTCATAAATATTAAAATGTAACATCAGAAAAATAAGAATATATTTCAACATGCCAACATTTTGAAAACATTTGACTTTTAAAAATTTAAATGTGCTAAGAAAATAACAAACAACAATACAAATATAGGTAACATACAAAGCAGATAACAAACCAAATATAAAACTAGTTCTTACACACTCATAGCTCATGAAGATATTCCAAAATATTTCTCCAAAAGAAAAATGCATAAAAGAGCATGAGCCATGAATTCACACACCATAAAAAGTACAAGGTATTCTTACAGTCAACAGACATAGTTAGAAAAACTACTAAATGTCTGGCACGGTTTGATTTGTTTTTGATAAGGCAATAACTATATCAGAGAAGAAGAGAGAGTGTGTTCTAATAGGGAAAGATGGAAAGTAAATAAATAAATTATAATGCACATCAATAAATATCATAAAGATTTTTAGAAAAAAACTAAAAACAGTATCTGAGTTGGAAGTAAATTAACAATAAATACAATCAGCAAAGATCAAAGACATGTAATTAAGTAACAGCATAATTCAGTTATTCCCATAAATACTGTACAAGATTTTTAAAAATATGATGATACCAGGGAGAGAGTGGGTGAAGGAAGGAGGGTATTTAAAAGTGGGTGAAGGAAGGAGGGTATTTAAAACCTGATGACAACAGCATAAATTAGTGGAGTTTTTCTACAGAAATAATGTAGCCATATGTTAAAAATGTCTTTTCAGGATCTTAGTCCTTATTTCAACAATAGAACTTTTAGGAATTTATCTTGTAGAAAACCACATTGGACAAGTGGGAAAAGGTGAATACAGATGCTCCTTGATTTATGATGGATTTATGTCTCAATGAACCACATATAGTTGAAAAATCGTAAGTTAAGCTATTGTAAGTCTGGGACCATCTCTGTGGATAGATGTTTACTGCAGCACTGATTTATAAGGTAAATCAGAAAGCAGTCTAAAGAATGAAGAATAGTAGGTTAATAAAATAACTTTGATATAGCCATACAAGAAATACTATGAAATTTTAAAATCATATTTTAAAATTCAGCTGATGACCTTTAAAGAAGTAATAATATATTATTATTTGAAATAACGTAGCCACTATGTCTGTAACTATACAAACAAAGTCTGGAAACACATTAAACAAAAAGTTAACTGTTTACAAAAGTCTGGATAGTGGAATTCTGACAATTTTTTCTTCCATTATGTTATTATATAATTTCCAAGTTTTCTAAGAAAAAAGATTTATATGCTTGACATATAAAAATTACAAAAATAAATGTCATGTTACTATAGATTCTAAAAACATGATTAAAACATCAATGATTGAAAAAATTAATGTTAAATGGAAGATGTTATGAAACTCACAAAAGCCTGTGACCAGTGAGAGGGAAATACAAACACAAACCTTTTTGCTCTAAAATGAGTGTTTTTTGTAGATTCACGTAAACCTAAAAGGATTCTGTTTGTAGTGACATATTGGTGTATGGATAGCAGGGATTTAATTTGAAAACATTTCTTGATTTATTAGAAATATTAAAATATTAGAACAGAATCACATTTAATTTTACAAGTAATTTGATCATCTTTTAAAAGGTGATCAATTATCTCCAATATAATGATGCAATTCATCTACTTTGTAGGGTCTTATAGAAAGATAAAGATATAAAATAAATGTGAAAGAGCTTTATGAACTGCAAAATCTGCACCTACTTATTTTCCTAATTATACAAAATATTTAATATGGAATAGTTCTTCCTTTAGGACATCAAATAGTGAAGAATTCCTCAACTAATTAATGCAAGATCCCAAACTCTCTAATGGTTGGAAGCGCTAATACTTTCCAGCAGAGGGTACATCTAAAAAAAAAAAAGAGTTACTACTGTTTTATGAAAAAAGCCAACTTACAAAATTAAACAGAATGTATTTCTGGATTTAAAAGCATGCTATGCTTTGTACTTGATAAAGAGATGAGGTTAGATAGATAACACAAGCATTTATGCATATGTAGACATATATTCATGTGAACATTGTCTGCCACAATCAATAATTTTGAAAATCTGAAAAATAAATTGAATATAAGTGAAAAGAGAATGCATTATTCCTTACCCAAAAAGTGATGAATTTAGAATGAGGAGACACATGTTCATTTGTTTGACTCTCTTAAAGTTTGGATGATGCCAGAATTCCACACACCCCCAGCCCAATCTTTCCCATGACAAGTCTAGGAACTTGGTCCTTTCTCACACTTCTGCCACATTTCTGGAGAGGTGGTGCTTTTTAAAATCTCCTGAGACTGCTTCTGCAGTGCAAGGAAAGTGATTGCCCGGCTAGAGAAAAAGAAGATCAAAACCACTAGGGCAGCCTTGCCCCCTTATAGGAAGCGTAGCAAGGGGACTGGGCTCTAAGATCTAAGAAAACTAATACAGATGGTGCCCTCGGACAAAGGGATGATAGCAGTGTACCCTCAAAGATGGCAAGATCTAATGAAACGGCCCCGTGACTCAAAAATAGTCATATAATGCTACCAAATTCTAAGGAAATTAAGAAAATTTCAATATCACCTAATGAGGCATATCATTTTAATAACAGACAAACATTTATACTTCATTATCCTTTTAAAGAATCCTACTAGCAAAAAAACATCAATATTTGTTTGAAAATAGGATGAAAGCCATATTTGGCAGGAGCATGTTTGAAATCTTTCCAGAACACATTTTTGTTCTCAATGGAACAACAGAACTTGGCCTTTCTCCAATTTTAGAAAGGCAAACACATATTCATATGTGTACATGTTTGTGTCAAAGCAAATGAAAACTATAACTTTAACAGATGTTCCTCCTTCTTCTCTAACCCAAGTCACTTTTTCCCTGACAGACATGAATAAACACAATTAGTAAAGACCAAGATAATTATGATAGCTAAGTTGATGCTAAGAGCTGTTTGTGGTATAGAGAGACAAATAAAAGATGGCCAGGTGTCCTTTTTAATATGTGCTTTTGTACATGATATGTCTTCATGAAAATATTTAGTTTCATAAATACGTTGTTCATTTCAATCATCTGAAACTTACATGGTTATGCTCAGAAATATGACTTGGACCGCTTTCCATTGCTGGTACACATAACCGTTTTATTTTAAACTATGCACTACATAATAATAGATAATATTAATTAGATACTCATTACGTACAAGGCATTTTTAGTGTTTTAATTATTTCATTCCATTTCATTCTCTAGAGCAATGAGCTACTTACTCTTGTGATCATTTTTAATTTATAGATGAGAACACAAAGTCCCAGAGAAGTCTGGCTATTTTCTCAAGGTCACTCAGTGGGGCAACAGAGAAGCTGGGTTTTTGAATCCAGATGGTCCAGTTCTTCTCTACCATATTTCACAAATTCCTTTATAAATGTCTAACATAATTTTAATATTTTCTCATTAGTGAACAATTAGCTTATTATACGTTTTTTTAACATTTAAGTATTGCTACAATAAACATACACGTCTCGGCCTCTTCATGTGGACATATGGGCGCCTCCTGGTGTCTATACTTAGAAGTGCAATCCCTAGTGAAAAATGAATCACGGGTCATCCTTCAGTACTCAGGTTAACATAAAGCCTCGAGCTTAAGAGCCACCAGCTGTAGAAGTAGACAAATCTAAGTGCAGATATGTTTTCTACTAAGAGGTGTTCTGAAAAAAAGTCTCTGAAAACATGTTTATTACTGTGTATAATAAAAATGCTGACAGTACCTCTTGAAATTTTGTCAGAGAATAAATGAGTTAATTCATGCAAAGAGCTTAATCCAGTGACTAAGAACATCATGCTGTTCAGGAAATGATCACTACCATTACTGACTTCAGGGGTAAACTTCTGAATACCAGTGTCAGATAAGTGACCTGGTATATATCCCATTTCATCATACAATGCCCTATGAGTCATACATCATTCTTTCCCGTTCTTTTATAAGCAATTATATCCCTTCCCCTTTCTCTCTCTCATCCTTTAAGTTCCCTGTGTAAAGGACTGATTACTTCCACAGGATTGCTTTCTGAGATGCACTCCAACCACCCAGAAGTAATTGATTATACATAGTTCTTGGATAGTCTTCTAAAACCACCTCCCAAATAACCATAGTTTCTATTTGTATCTGCAGAGGTACCTGCAGGGTACCTGATACCTTTCATCTTTATGAATGAACAAATAATGAGGGTATATAAAATAGCTCCCCAAAGGGCTCCTTATAATTCTTCCATATCTTTTTGGCTGCCAATCAAAGAATCTCTTAGTCATATTGATTTCTTTACATCATTTTCATCCAAACATACTCGGGTTTTCTTTTGTGACATTATTCCATAGGAGAATGTGTTTTTTTAAAAATCCAAATAGAATATAACCAATTTTTAAAGGATAAAATTCCTCTAAAATATACAACTGAGCCCAATTCAACTTTGACACTTAGGTTCTGATCAGATCAATATGATAAGCATGCAGGTTCCTGCGGGCCATAACATACAACTGTGGCTCTGGTCTCTCTTACGCACACTGATCAAGCAGGAGTGGACAGTGAGAAATTTCCATTTTATTCTGTGTTGTATAGACACAGCGTGAAGTTGTTGCAGTTTGTTTTATTCCGTTTGCCTGAAGGAAAACTCATTTTGCTGTTTTAATAATACATTGAGACAGTTTAATGATGGATGGGGTTTCAGAACTCGTAATCAGCTTCCAATGACTAAACTGAACCCGTACCGCCTCCTAGAGATGAGGGGAGATGTCACCTAACTTATTAGCTATCACTGTGTTAACATCACCTATGTTCCTTTGTTACATATGTTAACATTTTATTTCATTGATTCTATAAAATATTTTATCCTCTTTTCCTGCTCCTTGGGTTTTCTTCTTCATCCTTTTCAATATAACTTTGTGTGTTCGTAACTGAATGCAACCCCTATAATTTGGATACTCTGATTTCCTCTGTATAGAAATTTGGGATTCATTCTTATTAAGGTCAAAGGAACAAGTATCTGCAACTGAATCTGTGTGCCTGCCAAAGTACAAAAGTGAGATGAATGTAGAGAATGTATCCAAAGTGAAAAGGAAGGCTGAAGTGCAAGGAATTGAAGGAGTCTGGATTTGACCCGACAGATCTGTGCATTTTCTCCCTTTTACCATTGACGTTATCATTCTGTGCGTGTATAGTGCATAATTTGTTATAAGGAAAAAAGTGAGAGAATTTAAAGGATGTAATAGAGAGTTAGGGAGTTGGGTTGAATCTTAAGATTCATTCCCGATTGACCATTAAAGTTTTCCAGTTGCAGACCCTAAAGAAAGACTTTATCCACATGATAAAGAGAAAGATGAAATGGAGAAAGAGTAAGAAGCTCAGTCCTCTCTGTGCCCAGATGCAAACCTGGAAAGCATTTGGCAGCCCTGGCAGCTTCTGCTGAAAGAACAGCACTGGAAGGCAGAGGCGAACATCCAAATGGCCTGAACAGTCAGCCCCGTTCCTACCACTATGCACCCAAATCACCCATTAAGGGTTGTGCACTGCAACTTGGGTCCCATGCCCACTGTAATATGCTCCAACTCTACTTCCAAAGACCAGAGTGATTATTTCTGACTCTCTCTTACTAATGATTTGCTCCTTTAACTGTCATGTGGGACTTAGAAAGAAATACTTGGCTTGGTATTGAAAAGAGAAATATTAAAATTGCATCTTCAATATCATAAAAATCTCTCTGTGTCATATATCAAAATTCCAGAATAAAACTATCAATTGGTGATCTAGAGAAACATATAGGTGTAGTGAAGTGCACACATTAACTCTAGCACCTTAGCCCTGTGGAATTGGTAAAACCCTCAGCTGCAAAAACATGCCTCTACCTCGCTCCTACCAAGATGCTCCTCTCACGTCAACTTCCCAGTTCTTTTATATCCACCATACGGTTGTTATGTATGACCAACCCCGTCTGTAACACATTGGACATTTCCTAGTATTTGTGACATACATTGAGATAAGTATTTTCGTAGTAGTCTTACTCTTTCTGACACCCATTTTTTAATGTGCAGTCCCTATGTGGAATCGGCATCTATTAAACTTCTGTGGCTCTAAGCAATGTTACTCCTAATTTGATACTCTCAAAGCCAAAAGGTACGGCGGCTCATTAATTTGCAACTGGCATTATGCAAATGCTCTCAGTAATTTCTAATTACTTCCACAGGATTGCTTTCCGAGATGCATTCCAACAACCCAGAAGTAATTGATTATACGTAGTTCTTGGATAGTCTTCTAAAATAGCCTCCCAAATTAATGATAAGGTGTTACGTATACATCTCTGGGTCAATGAAGTATGGTTCACAAAAACATTTGTTCATTCATTTAATCACTGTAAAATCACTAAATTAACACATATTTATGGTGAGGTGATGTGAATGACCACGAGCTATGAAGACATGAGTTATTTACATTACAATCTGGGGTAATGAGATAATGTACAAACCAGCGTGTGTACAAAATGTGATATACACTGTAGAAGAGACTGAGCAGAAGGAAAGGGGAACAGTCGAATCTGCTTAGAGAGAAGAAATGGTCATGCCTACAGCTCAAGGATTCCTAGAGTACCATTAAAAAAGATCATTTCCAGCTAAAATACGTGTTATTAAACTACAACTCCAAATGTACAACTTCACGGACAAACATACTCAGTGTGCTCTCAGAACTTTTCCCTCCATCAAATCCAGAAGCAAAAAGTGAATTTATGGTTTGCAAACTGTTGGTCTCAGTTGGGGAAATAAAAAAAGCTTTTGTTTCCTAGTATCTATTCTAGAAACTCCCAGTCTTCTGATCTTTGTGTTTCATCTCCTTATCAGAACCTAGTAAAGGTAATTTTTCCAGCAAATGCTTAATGGCTGTACTAATTCAGAAGGAAATCGATTTTTTCTTTTTGAGACACAGTCTCACTTTTTCACCAGGGTAGAGTGCTGTGGCATCATAGCTCATAGCACCCTCAAACTCTTGGGCCCAAGTGATCCTCTTGCCTCAGCCTCCTGATTGCTGGAACTATAGGTGCCTGCCACAACATCCAGCTATTTTTAGAGATAGGGTTCTCACTATTGCTCAGGCTGGTCTCCTAACTCCTGAGTTCAAGGGATCCACCTGCCTTGACCTTCCAGAACGCATTACAGATGTGAGCCACCATGCCAGCTGAGAAGATAATCGATTAAATTTATGCATATCATGCACTTTTACATCTGAGAGTCACATTTAGAAGGTCTTTTCTTTAAAAATTATTGTTTTAAAAAGGCATGCTTCAAAATTATTCCATCAATATAAAACAAAAAAGTATACATTACATCTCGGTGAAGCACAAGTTTGTGTCAACACCTCTCAGATTTAATCCTTCAAACAAATTTAAGATAAAATTGCAGCATTGTAGTATTAATCACTAATGTTTTCTATAAAAAGATTTTTGATGAGATCCATGTTCTAGATTTGCAAATTTCCTTTTGAGTTACCTTTTTGGTTTTCAAAGTAATCACCAATAGAAGTAAATGATACTTAGTTGGGCAGTATGCACAGACTAGAAAAGACACATTTATTGGCAGGTTCCTAGAATTCTCTAATTGAGGTTGATGTGATTTTAGCATAAAATTTCCAAAAAGCATGAAATTATTTCTCATACTCTCACTTTCATGAGACCAATGAAAATTGATCAGCTGTAATAGTTTATATTCTATGCCCTGTACGAAATATAGTCAATGAAAACTATTAGACAGAGCTTATCTTTCTTATGGATAATATAAAGACCAATTTTAAAGGTAAGAATACTGATGTATATATGATGATAGCCATTAATGGCAAAGTCATTAATTTAATGATAGAAGAAACCTAAGAATTGCTTAATCTATGTAGTCCAATGAAGTTTGTGAAATATTTAACGTATGTACTATGTATTTCAGCGGAAAACACAGAAAGCCATTTTAAAGAATATAAACACCTGTCATCCCTTCTTCGAGGATAGTCATTGTTTTCTTGTTCACGAAAAATGCATGAATTAACTATTTCCTTTCAAAGATAGCAAATGTCCATTAAATCACTTGTATAACAATGAAGACTATTATGACATAAAAGATAAAGCTCAATTCACAGAAGCGTTACACATTCTACAAATATTTTTTTCTCTGGGAAATAGATTAATAAATAAATTTAAACTGTTACAGTAATAAATAGCAGCACTACACAAAGCTAAATGCCCATCAGAAAGAAATGTCACCAGTGAAACATGCATGGGTACCGTACGTTTCTGGGGCTGAGATAATGTCATTGAGACTGTGGGGATATCAGGGCTGACACTGAGTGATCAAATCTAAACACAAAAAAGCAAACCTTGTTAGTCACGAAGGCAGTGGGGTCAGCCGAGAGGGCAGTGGATGGCAAAGAGAGGCGCCTTTTAATCTCACCTCCCACCGCCCCTAAGGAAGTATGTTGATTCTTGGTGCAATTAGTTCTCATGAGAACTCCACTCTGAGGGTCCCTCATTTCTTTACCTTCCAGAAACCATTATAATAATGTTTTTTAATTATCATGAGGCTTTCACCAAGATGCTTAAGGTGCTACATCAACAATTAAAACATCATCATAATAAACAATAATAATTAAAACCAAATAAAGTGCAGAGCACAAGACAGCCACAGAACGCTGAGTACAATGGCACTGTTTAGTGAGAAGAGCCCCGTTTGCAGTGTGATGTTAGATAATTATACTCTGAAGTTCAAAATCAGAAGACGTTCAAAAAGCATCATCAATTTATGAACTAAAAAAATCTCTACAGATTGACCTGTGGGACACTGTTCTCCTATTTAGGCACTGTTTTCTTTGAGATCACAACTGAAAAAATAGTAATAATAATTGAATGCCAATTAAAATGAAAAAAGCTGTTGACAAGAGTTTCTGACTGAATAAAGAACGCTTGTCAGATTTAAATAATTCTGTCTCTTTTTTCATATTCTGCTGATTGAGATGATTAGGAAGTTGTTACTTCACCTATCTCAGTATCTGTGAACAAGGAGCAGAATTGTTTCTGGCACTGGAGAAATTGCTTTAAGATGTACAAACCTAAAAGCTCGCTCATCTGCCAAATAATTCCCGTAATCCTGCCCATGATTCCAATGTGTAGCCAGGGACACTAACTCTTTGGTTTGAGATACACTTTTTCTTTGTGGTATTTTAAGGAAATATGATTCAGTGGCTGCTTCTTTGTAGAAATGGCAAATACAATTTCTCTTATTTAATCACAAACATTTTTTAATCAAAGTCTGTCCTACACACCATAAGGTAAGCAAATTAGACAGGTATAACTGGAAGAATTTTTACAAAGTGAAGACACCCATGTACTTAGCACTTTAATGAATAAATTGAACTATTCCAGCAATACAGAAACCTCCTTCCTGTCTGCTCCAAATTATTGCACTATTCCCAAAATGTTAACCAATGGCTACCGTCTTTGGCCATCTTCTTGTACTACCTGGTTTGAGCTTTGTAGAACTAGGTCTATACCGTGCCTAGTCTTCCATGAGTCCTCTTTCACTCACCATTGTGAAGTTCACCCATGCTACTGTATGTATCAGTGGTGCCTTCTTCCCCATTAC
This sequence comes from Otolemur crassicaudatus, assembly GCA_963574585.1. Lineage (NCBI taxonomy): Eukaryota > Metazoa > Chordata > Mammalia > Primates > Galagidae > Otolemur > Otolemur crassicaudatus. The sequence continues at coordinate 96,759 of CAUYQS010064274.1, forward strand.
TGTGTAGAATCACTTTGTGTCACTATAACACAGTTGGCCCATGTATTAGGTTTGGGGCTGTTGTCATGAACGTTCTTGTACATGTCTTTTGGCACACATAGATTTTCATTTCTATTAGGTATATGATGATGGTAGAATTACTGGGTCATGGAATTAGTGAATGTTAGCTTTAGGAAATAATGCCAGACCTCAAAAGTGGCTAGCTCATTTACATAATCACCACCTGAACTAAGAGTCCTATTTGCTCAACACCCTTATCAAAAAGTTTCATTTTCATTTCAAGAATTTTTGTTCATGCCCTTATACTAAGCTGAAATTAAAATAGTTTAAAAAAGAATTTTCATCTTCAGTTTTTTAAATTTATAACTTTCATTTAAGTTAATTCATTCTGATTCATTTTTAGCATAATCTCATTTTACTTTGAATTTGAATTTCTCTGATGACTATGTTGAACAACTTTGCCTATATATATTGGACATTGGAATATCTTATTTGGTTAAGTACCTCTTACTACTTTTGCCCATTTAAAAAAATTGACTTTTCTATATTTTTCATAATAACATAAAGAAGTGAATTTTATACACTTGAAGTGAGTTCTTTCTCAAGTATCTGTATTCTTTCACTCTGAGACTTAGCTCTTTCTAGCAACTTTCAATGAAAGGAAGTGATAAATTTTAATACAGTCCACTTGAGAAGTATTTTGATGTTATAGCCATTGTTTTGGGCAGTTTAAGAAATATTTATCAAAGGAGATATTCTTCTTTGTTACCATTCTGAAGATATATTGTTTTAACCTTTACTTTTAGAAATACAAATCCACTGAGGCACAATTTCTTTTTCAATCACTTGAGGTATAGAGCTTAAGATAAATAAGTTTTACTCCATATAAATATATAAATATCTTGGAACAATTTATTGAAAAGAACACCTTCACCCAATTACATTGGAGGAGAGTTTATGGGAATCCAGGTGATCGTATCTGGAAACTGTGAGTTGCTTTATTTCTCTAATCTTTCTCTATCACTCCACTATATTAATTACTGATGATTTATAAGTCTAGATATTTGGTGTTGTAAAAGTCTTGCTGTGTTCTTTTTAAGATTTCCATTCCATTCTTGGTCTTTTGTTTTTCCATATATAATTTAGTTTCAGCTTGTCAATTTCCATCAAACAGTGATGGAATCTTGATTAGAACTCCGTTGAATGTGTAAATCAATTAGGGCATATTGGATATCATCACAACACTGGACCATCCAGTACAGGAACATAACCCCATTCTCTATCGATTTATTCTTTAACTTCCCTCCTGCCTCATAGTTTTGTTTGTACAGAGCTTGAGTATATTGTCTTAGATCCCTTCCTAGGTGTTTTATGCATTTTAAATCTACTCTAAAGGTTATAAATCTAAATTTTTTAAATTTACTTATATTTAGACATAAATATGATATTTATGTTATTCTTATGTCCAGAAATATTGCTGAATTTACTAATTAATTTTTACTAAATATTCAATTGCATTGTACACAGATAATGACATTTCTTCCTTTCCCAAAATAGTTTTCTATTTATTTATTTAAATAGAACTGTCCAAAAGCTCCAAGACAATGTTGAATAGAAATGGTGATAGGGCATTTTTATCTCAGTTTTATGAAGGGGAATCTTTCAATATTTAACCACTAAATAGGATATTTACAATAGGCTTTTATTGTTACCTTTTAGCAAAACAAGGATATTTCCTTCTATTTCTTTCCTTCTATTTCTAATTTGCTGTCAAGTTTTATCATGAAAATGTTAAATTTTGTTACATTTTATCAAGTACCTTTTCTGCATCTATTATCAGGATCATATGATATTTTCTTTTTCATTGTGTTAACATGGTAAATTATACTGACTAAATGAATTATACTGAATGTAAATCTAATGTTGAATTTCCAGAATAAATATGCCAAATAATCTTGCATTTTCTATAAGACTTTAAAATATGAAAAATCTATCATTATATGGTGGTGCCTGTGGCTCAAAGGAGTAGGGTGCCAGCCCCATATACTGAAGGTGGTGGGTTCCAACCCAGCCCCAGCCAAAAACCGCAAAAAAAAAAAAAAAACTATCATTATAGAAATAATAGGACTTTAAAATTGGCATCGTATTTTTACTGACTTCTAAGTTCTTTCTATAAGGCATGCAAAGTTGCCTGCTAGGAATCACTTCGCTGGTTTTCATTTATCCTCAAATATGATTTTGTAACGACCTAGAGAATTCACATTCCCTTGTCCATTCTAGCTCATATAACTAGGAAAGTTGTATCCGAATGTCTTAATGCACATAAAAATAAATACAAAATATTGCATATTTATTTCCTTGTATGAAAATGGCATATTCTTAAACAACAGTTTTTGTTTAAAATATTGATGTAATAACTGGCTTTTAATTATGTCCATGGCCTTTATAAGAATCAATGCTGATCAATATTCAACACTTTGATGGAGGCTTTTAATATCATAAGCAAAATTTTTCTGGGCTCTCTCCAGTCTGATGAGAAATTTACTTTCTAGCATCTTCTTCCAAACTATATTACACTTCAAAATGGCAGTACAAACAGAAAGCTATGGTTTCTGAAACGTCCAAACACCACACATAAATGTACAGCATCAGTTGCTGTTGAATCATTGTTTGTCCTTCTACCTCCAAATGCCTACACTTTCCAACCTTTGGAAGGGGAAAAAAACTGTGGACTTAAGTATCAGCAGACTTACCTTCTCCACAAAGTAGCTGGAAAAAACATTTTAGGTCAAGTTACATAAAAGAAGCAATCGCCAACCAAATGAAGTGAGTGAAAGAAATTTACAAGCAAACTATTTGGAAGTTTAGAGTTGCACCATATTTTAGGTGAGAAACGAATAGTATTGGGGACTCCAGTAACATTTCATGCTCAAATAAAAAAAAAAATGTGGAAACTAAGCCAAGATGTTCATTTGGGAAGCAGCTGCAGCCCATTTTAGAAGCACACATGGGCATTCCTTTAATGTTGTCACTAGGATACCAAATTTAGCTCAAACAATAAAAGTCGGAAACAATCAAAGAGATGGGGGCCTGGAAACTCAGCTTCACCAAGTTTGTGATAGGTTAGCTGCAATGAGCTCATGTGACTTAGCTCAGCTACGGAGCTTCCTGTAGCCCTCTATAGTACAACAGAAGTGTTTTCCTCTGTCTTCACCTGTTTAAGGTCTGTGAGCCTTGAAAGTCCATCTTATGTGATTTATGGAAATGTTTAATCAAATGGAAGTTTGAACTTTAATTATAGCTTTCAGACAATGTCTAGGAATTATCTCTTAATTTTTGAATTCTCAGCATGTAGCCCTGTACCTGCTAAGTAGTAGTCAATACATAGTTAATGAACATGAAATCTTTACTGTGTGAACAAATACATGTTTTATCTATTTATTTATTGCAGTTTTGGGCCAGGGCCAGGTTTGAACCTGCCACCTCCAGTATTATGGGGCCAGCGCCCTACTCTTTTGAGCCACAGGTGTCGCCCTCAAATAAATGTTTTACTAAAGAAGGCAGCCCTTCAGTTTTCAAAATCTTTCAAAATACTGATAGCAAAATAGTTCATGGATCAAATTTATTAGCTTATATGAAAAACGTCCCTACCTTTACTCCTACCTCTTGTTTGTTATAATTACCTTTTAGGTATCCTTGGAGTTGGGGATACGTATTTGAAACTATTGTACAATTGTAGTAATAGAAGTAAAACTTTCTCAGAGGCTCTCAATAAGAATGCAAAAATCAAAAGTAAAAATATTTTTCAAAGATACATTTTGGCTTTAGAAGGATACTGTTTTGCTCCACTTGGATTTATTGATTTTTCCCCTTAAATTTCTTTTCCTGTGTGTTACCTCTTAGCCTGTTCATGTAATCTCAACTGGAGTGCTTTAAAAAAAGACTTCTTCTAAAAGTTGAAGTAAATACACTGCTTTCTATATAAACCCTTCCTATAATAGGAATATTTTGCAATGTATAACACACACTTTTCCTCTCAAGGTTTTGAGGGGAAAATAAGGAAGAACAATATTGTGGCTTGGGAGCAGGGGAGCCCAGAGGGTCCTTGGGGCCACTGTGCCCTCCTGCCAAGGCCTCCTGAGCCCCCCTGGTGCATGGGGTTCCAGAACAGAAGGATCCAGAATCCAGTGGAAGCAGGAAGGAGCGGCCTCCTTCAAGTGCCACGGTCAGGGGAGAGGGGGGTGTAGGTCTGGCGATGTGGGTTGCAGCTGTGTGGAGTGAGGGCCTAGGCCCAAGTCTCAGACACACAGAGGAGGCCTGGAGCCCCATGCAGACCTCCTGGCTGCCTGCAGGATGAGCAGCCTCATAAGCCCTGCCAGCCATGCCCATGGCCATCCTGGCCACAGCCCCTGACACAGTAGGTAGGGAGGGGTTACCAGGGGATAGGAAAAGGGGTGGCCTTCACAGAGTGGGCTGCAAGCAGAGGGTGGTGTGACTGACGTGGTTAGCAGAGGAGTGACAGCCCTCTCCAGATGTGTCTTTCCCATCTAAGAGCCAACCACTTTCTTGGAGAGCATTTCCCTGAAAATCTGGGGGAAAAAACAGGGGTGTGCATTATACACAGCAAATTATGGTGTATTATACTTTAAGAAACATCTTGATGAATAAAAATAAAGAAATTAATTTTATGGCCTTATTTTATTAAATAATCATGGGTACCCTCCATCTGTCTTCATGTTATATTTATTGATGATAACTGTTTTATTCTAAATGTATAAAGCACAAATAGCCAAAGTTCAAGTTGCTTGAACACAATGCAAAAGAATCTACCATCATCCTAACAGAGCCAAGGCATGTAGCAGAAGCCTCTTCACAGGGTCTGAAGCACGAGTTCCATGAACATACACTCTAGCTGCTCTCTTATTGTCCCTTCCAATATTCTATATTGCAGCACTTTTCTTCTTTAATTATTAATTTAAACAATGAAATAGAGAGAGAACTGCCCTGGCTTGGTTAAAAGCCTTTGATTATGGAGAATGCAGAACCTTAGAGGGGCTTCCAAGCTCTCTCCACAACATGCCGAAAAGTTTATAAATAACATTTCCCATTAACTAATCAGAACCATCTGGAAGTCACCATGCCACATTCACAATTTGGTCCGGAAGTGCAGAGCACTGTTCGTGGGGAACACGCACGGAACACTTCATGAGACAATCGCTCTCTTTGTGCGCAAGAGTAAAGGGGCCGTGTGTTTATAAAAGACCAAGTTTAGCTGCTACCGTTTCCCAAAAGAGTAAGTGTTTTTCATCACATCTAGCAGCTATAGACGGTGCCAAAAAATTGCATGCATTTAAGACAGAAAAAACTGTATTAAAATTGTAATACTCAGTATATACCAATAACAAAAGATGAATACAGATCATGTTCTAGCACTTCTTATAATTGCAGAAGTGAAACATAACTTGAGTATAACAATTTTAAAATAGTTTTTCCTCTCTTTAAACGTGTATACGTTTTTTTGGCACCCTCTGTATGTGTAAGCAAATTTGTCATATTGTTACATTTGAATTGTAGTTGGTTTTTTTTTCAGTCTTATGTTAGCGACAGTTGTAGTGAGGATGTTTGTTTATTTTTCTAGAAAGTTAGCAGGCTAGAAGCAAATATGACCTATCATAGACGTCTAACTACAGAGAAGTGAGGAAGGAATTCAAAGAATTTCAGTCATATTTTGTTTAATTGGTTCCTTGAATCCTTTAAATGTTTATTGAATTAAAATCCAAATTGAATTAAATCCCCAAATTTATTCCCTTATTTACTCTTTTGATAACATCTTTTGGTAGGAATTAATAGACTAATCTGTAACATAGAAGTTATTTTACTGTCTACAACGTCCTCTCTTTATCCACAGTTCTGCTTCTCATGGTTTTAGTTACCCTTGGTCAATTACAGTCTGAAAATGTTCAAGGAAAATTTTCAGAACTGAATAATTCCTAAGTTTTAAATTGTGTGCTATTCTGGGAGCCTGATGACTCTCCCATCATCAGCTTCAACTCCCCCGACACATCAGGGTCTCTTTGCTGAGATGCATCCTACTCTGTAGATGCTTCCTACTTCTTAGTGTAGGTATTCTGTAGATCCACTCTGTAGATGCTTCCTACTTCTTAGTGAGGTATTCTGGCCTTGTGTTCAAGTCACCCTTATTTTATTCCTAGTACCCCCAAAGTGTGAGAGTAGCATTGCTGGCAATGAAAGCCATAAGGTGCATCTTTTAAGTGATAAGACGGAAGTTCTCAACTTAATAAGAAAAGAAAAATAATGCATATATTGAGGTTACTGAGATCAATGGTAAAAACAAATCTTCTATCTGTGATATTGTGAACAGTATATTGTTATAATTGCTCTATTTTATTACTAGTTGTTGTTGTTAATCTTTTACAGTGTCAAACACGATGTAAATTTTATCACAGATGTATATGTATAGGAAAAGCATAGTGTATGTAGGGCTAAAACCACAGTTTCACGCATCCTCTGAGCGTCTTAGAACATACTCCCCCAATTAAGGGGGGACTACTGTACCCTATACATATAGAATACATCTATTTTTCTATGTGTAAGAACAATGCTTAAATAAGGTCACCATTCCAAACCACTAGAGCTCAAAATTTTAAAATCTATTAACATTATTGAGATATTGAAATCAAGATATTTTAAACAATTTAAACATATATTAAACATATTTATGTACAAGTATGTAAAATATATTCCTAGACAGATTAAGATTTTGATAGAATATTTTACAAAGATGGAAAATAAAACAAATCCTCCCTCTCAAAGAATTTAGTAGTGGCTACTAAAGTGTGTTTTGTAGTATCTGGAGATAATTACATACACATATGTCCCAAATATATAAATAGCATTGCGTTACATCCTCTTATTGTGATGATTTCACTTCTAGCAAGCTGTGTGTTCTGAGAAAGCAGTTGTTTTCTATGCAATACGCATCCTTTGAACAAATTATTTACTCAAGGTGAAGTCCATTAAAACCAGCTGTCCCTTATGACTGACCTGTTACTCTTAATCTCATGTATAATAATCATTCCCTCTCTTACACTCCTGTACTTTTTTCACATAACTCTGCCTATGAATCCATGTTCCCCTTTGTTTAAACATCTTTTTATTTGCATGTAGTCAGGATTTAATACTATTTTTTGGATAGTATTTAATAAATTATTCCATTTACAGAGACTCAAAAAATTTGATTTTCGGATGTGACTTCCAAATGTTTCCTTTTTCCATTCATTCTTTTTAAAATTTATTTTTATTTCAAAGTATTATGGGGTGCAGATATTTTTGATTACCTAGCTTGCTTTTATAATGCTTGAGTCATGGATATAAGTGTTCATTGTGCTTGTTAGGTAGGTTTTCACCATCCTTTCCTCCGCTTTCCCCATTGCTTTATTTCTGATGAGTTTTATTTCCCTCTATACATATGTGCTCATCAGTTAATTCTAATTTAATGGTAAGTACACCTGGTGTTTGCTTTTCCATTCTGTAGATACTTCACTGAGGACAATTGACTTCAGTTCCACACAAATGGTTGCAAAAGGCATTGTCTTCTATCCTTGTGGCTGAATAGTATACCATAATATACATATACCACATTTTGTTGATCCACTCATGAATTCATGAGCACTTGGGTTGATTCCCCAACTGTGCAATTATGAACTATGCTACAATTAACATTCACGTGCAGGTACCTTTTTGATAAAATGACTTCTTTTCCTTCGAGTAAATACCTAGTAGTAGGATTGCTTGATCAAATGGTAGGTCCACTTTTAGTTCTTTGAGGAATCTCCATACTGTTTTCCATAAAGTTGTACTAATTTGCAATCCCACCAACGGTGTAGAAGTATTCCTTTCTCTCACACCAGTGTCTATTGTTTTTGGATGTTTTAATAAAAGCCATTCTAACAGGGGTAAGAATATCTCATTTTTGGATTTAATTTGCACTTCTCTGATGATTAGTGTTGATGAGCATTTTTTCATGTTTACCGGCCATTTGTCTCTCTTCATTTGAGAAGCTTCTGTTTGTGTCTTTTGCCCACTTTTTGAAAGAGTTTTTCAATTTTTTTCTTACTGATTTGCTTGAGTTCTTTTTAGATACTGGTTATTAGCTATTTATGGCTTGTGAATATGTTTTCCCATTTCATATGTTTTCAATTTGCTCTGTTGATTATTTCCTGGACTTTGCAGAAGACTCTTTATTTAATCAAGTGTCATTTATTTATTTTTATTGTTGCTGTGATGGCCATTTAATCTTTTATTAATTTTTTTTTTGTTATTTTTAGATATAGAGTCCTGGTTAGTCACCCAGGTTGTGAATGAAGTTCAGTGGCATGATCCTATAGCTCACCACACCTCAAACTCTTGTACACAATCAATTCTCCTACCTCAGCCTCCTACATAGCTAAGATTACAATTGTGTATCACCACAGCCAGCTAATTCTTTTAAATTTATTTTTTAGGGTCTCACCATGTTGACCAAGCTAATATCAACTCTTGGTCCCAAGAAATCCTCCTGCATAGGTCTCCTAAAGTGCTGAGATTATAGGCATAATTAATGGTATCCAGCCACTTAATCTTTTAAATTCTTTGTCATTATCTCCTGCTTAGAAGTCCTTCAACTTACAGTTTTGCCCATACTGAATAATGCCATTATAAACCAATAGTGCTGTTATGATATCATGCTCCCACACTACAAATCCTTCAGACTCCTTATCGTCTACCAAATAAATTAATTCTATCAAAATAATATTTATTTTCTGGTTAGAAGAAAACCCTAGACACCAACAAACAAACATTTTTTTGTGTGTTTTCCAGTGCCAAGATATCTCTTAAACATTCAAGTCCCTCTGAATTTGACTATAACCAGTATTTTCAACAAAATCTCCAAATTTCTGACCTTCTTGAATTTTAAACTCTAGCTAATTTTCTTTTCTTGTCTCCTTTATAAATATCTTGTGCCTTTCCACTTTCTAGATTTTACACATTATGACTGTTCTTTTCTTTAATAAGTAATCTAATTTTAAGACATAATCAAATTTCTGCTATTTTATGAAAGTTTTACAAACCATTACAGATAAAATTAATTTATTTTCTGTTGTACTTTATTGTCTCTTAATTGTAGGCTGCCTTCCAATGTATTTAATTTTATTGTATTTTTTTAATATAGAAGTCAGAGTTATATAATAATTAAAAATGCCTTAGAATTGGTCACCTTGGTCACATGTGAGTCCAAATTTTCAATAAGGTACAACTCATTTGGTCTTGGATAAATTAATTTCTAAATCAGTTTTCTACCTACAAAGTGAAATTAGTAATAACTACTTCCAAGATGAGAAGATTTCAATGACATAGGTTTGGCACTAAGTGATGATAATTGTCTATAGTTTTACCTTTTTATATTTCTGTTTTTTAACTAGTTTGTAGCCCTTGAGAGAAAAAGAGTCTTATTGCAATTTATCATATTAATAGATATATGTACTATTAAAAAGAGTAGAATCATAGAAAACAGTTGTGTAATAATGGATTGCTTAATTTTCTATATGTAGAGGGAAACAATAAACTGTGATATAAGAATATTAGAAAAATATAATGCCTGATAAGTGATTAATATTCCAAATAATATATATGTGTATGTATAATTTTGTTTTATATATTTTTATATATAAATGTACATGTGTGCCATCTAAAGTGCATACTACACACATATACACACTCAAATGTGTGTAGATCTGTATAGATGCTTTAATATATACATAGATATACATCATACACATATACTCACATACAAACATCATTAAGTCAGATAAGAAATGATTATTTGGGGTAGAAATATTTTTAGAAAGCACAGTTCTATTGGAAATACATTGGGAAGTAATAATGCACTATTTCAGAAGGCAAAATATCAACATTCTAATGCAGATTTCAAGACTTCAATTTGAAGAGGACTGGAAATGCATATTTTGAATTAATCAAGTTCAATTATATTTATTGAAGGAAGATTAATAAATCAGTAAAATATATAAAATCTTTCAAAATTATGCTAATTGGAAACTTATTTCCCTGAAATTTGTTTTTAAGAAAAATTTTTAGATTTAGGGAAAATTTTAAATTTAATCTTATATTGCATTATTGATCAACTTAATGAAAGGAGAAACTTCCATTTTTCCCTATTTTATTTCTTACATTAAAATCCAAGCACACAGTTTTATGGCATTGTCCTTCATTTGTTCTTCTGGATTGGAATGCATGGCTAATCTCTCAAGGGAATAGTCTTGCTATTTATTATTGATTTTATAGCTCAAAAATGTAAGTGGGCAGTGAATGGCTGGATTGCAGATTAGGAAATAACCACTTAGAAGAAGAAGCCAGCTGGACACTTGTGATAAATTGCTATTTTCTGTCTGAATTTTATACCTAGTTATAGGTAGTTTACAGAATTAAGCTCCATATGGACAAAATGCTACTGGGGGGACCACAACATAACGTGTGTGTAGTTACAGATGCTTCTCTCATTCTTCTGGGACACATTGTAGGAGAAACATGTCATAATCAGGGATTTAGGAGTAATGAAAGATTTGGCTTTCATCTGTTTTTCACGGATTTACCAAAGCTGAGATAAAGGAAATAAACATACACAAATGTTAGGTGTGATAATATTAAAGCAGACTAAACACATTCTCCCTGAATGTGATTTCACACACATACACACCTCATTCCACTTCTACCAGTAGCACTGTAATTCCCAATATAAAAATTGTTTCAATGCTTTTCAATAATGTACAAATAAATTATCTGTTATTAAAGAAAAAGATCATGATGATTTACCCAGTTTCTTTCTTGACATTATTATTGTATTAGTCAGATCAGGCTGATAAAACAGAATACCTTAGGCTGAGTGTTATGAACAACAAACATTTATTTCTCATGGTTCTAGAGGATAGAAAGTCCAAGATCCAGGTGCTGACCAATCTTGTGTCTGGTAAGGGTACTTTCCCTGGTTTGCAGATGATTGTCTTTTCATTGTATCTTTGCATTACAGAGAGTGGAGTTGGGTGGGGGGTAGGAGTACAGGGAGAGGGAAAGAGCAAGTATGTCCTTTCTTATAAGAGCACTAATCTCATTCATTAAAACTTCATCCTCACAACCTAATCCTCTACCAAAAACCCTATGTCCTAATACCATAGTACTGGGAGTTATGGTTCAACATAAAGGTTTTAGGGGGAACACATACTTTCAGTCCTTAACAACTATCCCATCTAAACCTAAGTAACATAGATTTCTCAACTGCTGATATGTGAAGATCCCTTCAATATATAATAATGATTTTGAATTATAGATTAACAGTCTGTAAAATTAGTATAAAGAATGTATAATTTAGATCTTAACCAGGAAACCGAAACCAGGTATTAGAAACTGACAAAAATGTAATTCAGAGAATTTGCTATTATAGAATAACTAAATTGTCAAATGGGTGAGAAGTAGCACAGAGATTATCAAATTTATAAAGTCACAATTATTCATAGGCTAAAGAGATGACAGGAAGGGATGGGTAATAACAAGCCTGGGATTGGCCTGGCATTTACAGGAGACATGGGCTCAGGCAGGCCTTCCTAGCACAAGCTGGAGCCAGGGAAAAATATAGTTCTTTCTAGAAAAGCTACCTGAAGCAAAGAGGTAAACTGGATTATATCTGGTTACCAACTAGTATCTCCCACTCAGTAAATCCAGCCAAAAGCCAACAATACAGGGGAAACACCTCCTGCTGGACCAATATCCTTCTGATTTTCCTCTCTGGGAAAGAAGGAATAATTTATCTGAGGGTAAAAAGATCTAAAACAGCATAAAAATATGTCATTTTTATATTATAACTTATCCAACATGAAACTATTTAAAATGCAATTACCTTGATAGCCCTGATGCATACAGAATTTTATTATCCAACTATAAAAAATAGAAACAGAAAATTTGAAGTTAAAGAAAAATTGTTTGCATGCCTGGAAATTGTAGTCTCTTCTCTTGCCAATACCAACAAAAGAAAGTCAATTTTTATTGTCGTTTATCAGGCAAAGATAATAACTGTACTAAATCATTTAGACAAATGTAACAATTACATGCTTTGCGTGTCCTCATCAATATATCTTACTGCTTATGTGACCATCTTTTCCTAAAATCAACATCATTAGAAACAGGAAAATAGTAGTAGATTTTTAAAGTTGATTTGGTACAATTTAATAGTTTTTCTGAATTAAATATTAATTTACTTGATTTTAAAATTTTAACCTATTCGTAAGTGTTTAATTGCTTATTAGTCAAAAAATAACTAACCAATCCTCTCAAGGGCAGACCAGAGATTTAACTTTTCTAAATTCTTCACAGTGTGTTGTTCTAGCTATAAGTTAAAAAGGTTAAAATATGATGAAATCTTTTAAAATAAATTTAAAAAGATATTTTTGGTGATATACTCTAATTAAAAATCACATTTAAACTCATGGGAATGTGATCAATAAAAATAAGCTTGTGGCATTTTTCTCAATTTATTTCTTTTAGTCCCTGGTGTCACACCAAAGGCCTATTTCTTTTAGTAATTATTTTCTTGCAAATAGTCTTATAAACTTCAAGGAGAATATTTTTAGTAGAAATTAGAATTTTTACAAATTTCAGATGTAGTCATTTCCATTACATAACAAGCTGTGTAATTATTATATGATGGCGCAGAGAACAGTGAAAAATGACGGATCATAACATCCTAGGCTACCAGGATTTAGCACCTAAATCAGTCTTAACATATTTGAAACGCACACTCACTTTCTGACTGATAGGTTAACCTTGATGACACTAAATTTCTGCCCGATCTTGGATTACCCTACAAGACAACAAAACACAGTAGAGAATCAGGAAAAAACAAATGAAACAATAAATATAAACTTTTCAAAAAATGAGAAAATGAAGAATGACCCCTGGCAATGTCTTTGTAAACAGCTCTTATCTAGACTTCATCAGAAATATACTAGAGGAATGCAATGGAGAGCACTTATCTATCAAATATGTTTAGCAGAATATACTTGATTTTTATAGAGTATTCCTTTAAAGAAACCTGAAAGATTTGGGATTATTTAGGAATAGTCTTTGGCAATGTTGGAGAGGAAGCACGCTCTGAGAGCTGTGTTAGTGGTATTGGGCTTCTCCAAAGGAAGAAGCACCTGCCTGTGTCTTGGAATTGCTTGTGGGTCTAATTTTACAATTTGATCGTTTGCGTTATCTCATCATCTTGTCAAGTTCTAAAGTTTCTTCATTAATTAATGGACATAAAGTTGGGAAAGATTCAACTGCAGAAACTGCCAACATTAATTATCATCAATTCCCTATGAATGACTGCTGCTTTCGTCCTACCTCAAGTCATATCATCTCCAGGATATTTTGTGATATGGGGTAAATACAAACATTCTGCACTAGTTCTGAGACTAGTCTAAAAAAAAAAAAAAAAAAAAAATCTGCACCAAATTTTGACCTGTTCTCACATAGCCATCTCCTTCCTCATATAAAGAAACATGAAATAATGGAATTAGAATTCTAGGTCATATTGGATCCAGACCGTCTGGCCTCTTTCCATTAAAAAAGTATTACTAAGCTTGGAATGGAATCTCCTGGAAAACAGAAACTCTGAGCAAATCTTGACTTTCTCTTCAACACATCTTAACAGCATCCCTTAAATCAGGAAAGTATACCCATTCTCGTTCAAACTCCATACTCATAAATACTTAGAAATGTTTTATTTCCATTTCAGAAGGAAATACAAATTTGGATTAATCTGTGATCTCATTATTATTTCCAGTTTATGGAAAATAAATAGAAATTAGAGATTTAAATTTCCTGATAGTTAGCAAGCTTAGAACAGTCTGCTTTTGAAGGAGTCTACAATATTTTTCAAAGATTAAAAAAATTAGCATTAGTCAAAAAGACTACAATGTTTTGATATAAAGGATGTACTGGAAAAAAAATGGAAATCTCAAACTCAGACATTATTTAATACCTCCACTTCTCAAATGGAAGAAATCCTAAACAGCAAGATTGCACAAAAGATGCCTAATTTGGTCAATGCATCAGAACAGATGAGGCTAACAGAAGAAGAGAAAGAAAAAGCAATGAATAAGCAAGTGAGAAACACCTTCATTTTGTCTTGTTATTTTTGTTGTTATTTGATCAGATTTTTAAAAATGGTCTTATTTATAAATTATCAGAAACAACAGACTTAATCACAAAATAAAGAGAAAATCAAACTCCCTCCATAATATGGATAAAAGTGAGCACAAAAGCCCCCAATCCGTAATGAGAACATTTAATAAGTGATAACTTACACTATAATATTAGTCTTAAATACATCTATAGTAATATACATACAGAGATATCCCATACTAATTTTTAAAATATGCCTTCCAATTTTGCTTCCAGATATAAAAATGTTCTATGCCAAGAGACACACATACAAAAAGTAATAACCCTATGTGTAATTCTAGGTTGATCAATAATAGTCATCCACAGATACATATTACAGTTGACATATTTCATTTGTGTCTGCTATAAGTAGAGGAGAACACATGCTCCTATTTATGTGCAGACATGCAATCGACTTCTACTAACACATACATAAACACTTTCAGAAGATCTAAGTGATAATTTAGTTACAGAGGGTATGAACTAGTGGTTGTAAGAAAAAGAAGCTTATTTAATAAATATACTCATAATCTAAAGTAGAGCTAGGCACCCACACTTCAGGGAAGTAGAAATCTGATCAAGCATTAGTAGCTCAGCATTTAGGGAAATAGAAATCTGATCAGGCATTAGTATTGAGCTCTGCTATTAATATGACGTAGCCACCAATTCCCAGGACCTGTTTCTTCAACTGAGAGGAATAGCCCAGCTTAAATTGGGCAGCTATCCATTCATTTGTACACTCATTCAGAAGTTATCGAGCCTCTACAATACACAAGGACAGCGTGGTGCCAGTTTGTCAGTTCCCAGTTCCCATGGGAGGACTCCCACTGCATAAAGAATAGCAAAGATGGTCACTATCAACCACCAGGAATAGCAGTCCAAATACTCTCCCCCAGTGCATCTTGGGTTACGGTTTTACCAACTGTCTGAACCCAGTGAAACAGAACACTCACCCACAACAAGGTATTTAGAATGAGTTTATTACTTACTGATAGGCCCCAGGAAACAAAAGAAGCTTAGGAACCATAGTGAGCCAATCTCGCAAGGTTTAAGAAAGTTGCCTAGTTGGGGCAGAGAAAGTTTAAACTGTGCGTCCCCATAGTTTGAGTCCCCTTTGATGTTGAAGGACTTCTAAAGTCCTCTGTGCCAGGTTATATGACTCATCGTACAAAGCTTTGAAGGGTATCTTACTTCCAGAAGAAGGAGGAGCAAAGCCTAGGGTATCTCAGATAGTTCTTTCCTAATTCAAGATGTTAGATTCCCTTGGTGGTACAGGAAAAAGGCCAGGCTGATTCAGACAGTTTTTTCCTACATCGCAGGATACTGTAATCTAAGCACATTGTACAGTCATTCAGAGAGCTACAGGAAGGAAAGTGAGGGAGAACTAGGTAGGTCTAAGGCCATCCAGAGAATTGTCCTGCAAATAGTACTAAGTATTAGATATACTGATATTCCACAAATCAAACATGCCACAACTGTGAAAGTGACTGAGTCGGGTCACACAGGAGAAACATAGGATCTACTTTTGGGGAGTAGAAAATAACGTGCTCATAGCCAAATAGGTATCCACTACATCAATAGAATAAGTAAGGTAAGCAGAGGAGACTGCAGATTGTACTTAGTATGTGGTTAGCTAGTTGGGCAATGGAAAATAATACCGGGAGATAAGTGAGCAAGTTGCCTGTCAGCTATTCTAAGAAACGACTTCCTGGCTAGACGTTTAAACTCAATGTCTTCATACTCTTTTTTTTTTTTTTTTTTTTTTTTGGCAGTTTTTTGGCTATGACTGGGTTTGAACCCCCACCTCCAGCATATGGGGCCAGCACCCTACTCCTCTGAGCCACAGGTGCTGCCCAATGTCTTCATATTCTTTCATTCATCTGTTAGTTGCTATTAGTAAGTGAATTTAGACTCAGTGAAATCAAATTCATCATCTGGAAAGATTTGATGGCAGAAAGAAATGTATTTCCATAAGAGAATTTTCTCCTTTGGCCTAGTACAGTTGAGTTTCCAAAAAGTCAGCATCCTATTTTATGTTCATACGTGTTATGAAATTTCACTAATAAAATACAACTCTGAAAAAGTGGTCATACATTGTTGTCATTAACACTGTATAATATAAACTTCTCTTGTCACTTATACTGGTAGTTTCAAGTCAAAGAAAACTTAAATTTCTCATCATACAACATGTTCTGTTAGAGAATTACTAATTATTTCATGTACAGGCAACACAAAATTTACAAATTCTCTAAATCTTTTCATATAAGGTTTTATTGGTAAAATAGCATGCCACTTATCTTTTTAACTCATTTCACTCATTAAGCAGGATCTTAATATATTTAAAGGAATATTGCATGTTTACTGAGGAGAAATGAACTAATCTTTAATTAATATAAATGGCAAGTAATTTTGAAACTTCTCTCTACCTCCTTCTGGCCCAACAGCATTACATTAACAGAAACAGAAATGAAACAATTCAGATTTTCCAATTAAATAAATCTAAGGCAGCATAAGTCATGCATAATAAAGTAACATTTTGAGGTCACTGTGAGTGCACATAAAAATCAAACAGTGACTCATTTTTTTCCTAAGAAAGACAATTTGAAAGATAGTAATCATAAGATTGTGGAGTTTGAAATATTAGAAGAGGTATGAGAAAGATAAAAATATAGACTTCAAATTAATAATTTTATAAAACTCGTAACACTGATAGAATAAAAAAGTACAGCATTTTACCTCCCTGAGGGAATAGTTTCTCTCTGAGACATGTTGCCAAGTGGAGAAAAGGAAATCATCAAAAAATGTACAGACAGTAATTTGTGAATTAATTTATTTTATAAACAATGATCACATGAATCCAGGTAGATAGAAAAAACATATAGACAATATAACTTCACAGAATAACTAATAAAGTGAACAGCTCAGCTAAGAGGTCCATAGAGGCCACTGGGATAAATTAGGAGAAGGTCATATCCCACTATAGTTTTAATTGTCATTTTCCTAATGATTAGTGATACTGATCATTTTTTCACAAATCTGTGACCATTTGTATGTATTTATTGCAGGAAATATCTGTTTAGGTTCTTTTTCTACCTTTTTAACCTGGTTATTAATTTTCCTGCTATTGAGTTGAGTTCCCTATACATTTTAAATATTAAATGGTTTGCAAATATTTTTTCCCACTCTTTGAATTTTCTACTCACTTTGTTAATTGTTACCTCTGCTATGCAGAAGCTTTTTAGTTTGATCATTCCATGTGTCAATTTTTAGTTTTGTTACCTAGAGTTTTAGGTTCATATCCAAAAAATCATTGTCCAGACCAGTATCTTGGAGCTCTCTCCTATGTTTTGTCTAATAGTTTTATAGTTCAGTTCTTATATTTAATTCTTTAATCCGGTGAAGTTGATTTTTGTACACGATGTGGGATAATTCTTGCTCCCATTGTTATTCGTTTTTATCACCACCATTTTATTGAAGAGGCTTGCCCATGGTGTGTGCTTGGCACCTTTGTTGAAAATCAACTAATTGTAAATGTATGGGTCTATTTCTGGGTTTTCTTTCTTGTTAACACTTGTTCATGTGTCTGTTTCATACACCAATATCATACTGTTTTGCACAATAATTTTATAATGTACAAGGTCAGATAATTAACTTTGTGAACTCATCCAAGAAAAAGTGATAAATACCACATTGTTGAATGTCACTATGGTCACCTTCAAAATAGTCCCCTTGGAAAACTGTGCACTGATGCCATCATCTAGTCCACCCTTCAAAGCAGGTTTGGAATGCTTTTTCTGGAATGGTTATCAAAACCATTGTACTGTCTGACAATGAAGTTCACAAATGCATCCTCGAAAAAGTGCTACATACCTCATCACTGAGCGTCACTATGGTCACTTTCAAAGTACTCTCCTTTGCCATCTAGTGGCCATGGAGATATTAAGCAATGAGACATGTACCACTTTTTTGAGGATGAGTTTGATCATTGTTAGCCCTTGTACAGTAAGACCTCTGATGGCCATTACACAAAAAGAGCCTCAAAATCTCTTTGAAAAGTAGACTAGGTACTGGCATCAGTGATTAACTTCCCAAGGGGAGTACCTCAAAGGTGATATTCATGAATCTATTTTTCCAATATCATGGGTAGAATATAAAACAGTTGAACTCATAGAAGTAGAAAGTAGAATGATAGTAGCCAAGGCTGGGATTGGAGAGAAGGGAGGGAATGGAGAGGTATCAGTTAAAGGAAACACAGTTTCAGGGAGACAGGGTGATAAGTTTTGAGATCTATTGCATAGGATATTGTTGACTATAGTCAATAATAAAGTATTGTACACTTAAAAATAACTAAGAGAGTAAATTTTAATTTCCAAAGTGATGGACATGTTAACTAGATTTAATCATTCCACATTTTACACATACCTTGAACATCATTTTGTACCTCTATAAAAATATAATTTTGATTTGACAATTAAAAACAATATTAATTTTAAACATGAAAAAAAGGCCAAGGAAAAGAGGAGTAGAAGCCCCCTAAGCAAACATGAACTAGGAAGTGAACCTGTTGGGAAGAAAAGGACGGAGGCTGGGCTGCAAAGATGTTTCGAAGTTCAAACCTGAAAGATGAGTCTGTCTCAGGAAAAGACAAAAAGTGAATAGGGGCAGGAGGGCTGGGGAAGAGGGATTTCTAACCAAAAGACCGATCATATGCAAAAGGTCAAAAGATCAGGAAGACTACAGAATAAGACATATTTGAAGACATGAAAGAAATTCAGTAGGGCTAAAGCCAACCACATTAAGAAACTTCTATTTTTCCAAAAATAGATGGCAATAACCATGGATTTTCAGACAAAAACTAATATGATGAGATCTCTAAAGATTTTTTTGAAAAGATTCCTTGGACAGAGATATGATAAGATGGGAAGGAATAGTCAGTAGGTTTTCTCGCAAGGGTGGATGAGAACAGATGAAAGCCCAGTGGTAGAGTATCAGAGGAAGGAAAGAAATGGATATGGGAGAATATTTTGAGATTTGCATTGATATCAGGAATTCATAAAAAAAGAAAAGCCAAAAATGATGTCTAATCATTGCTTAAGCAACCCAGTGGTAGCGTTTTTGTGTTAGCAAAAGGGCAGTACAAGTAGGATCTATGTCTCATCTTCTCCCCCAAAATACGAGGACAAAAAGAAAACAGGTTAATGGTATTCAGTTTTGTATTATTCTAAGAGAGAGAAATAATTCAAGGAAGTCACAATTATTCAAGATGTCAAAAAATAATATTAATAAATGAGAATAATGTGAGAGGTGTCATAGTGGAAAATAAGATACAACAAAAAATGAAAATAATTATAGAAATGAGTTGGAAAATAGAAGGCTAGGAAAGGAAAATATAGCAGATTTGAAAGGTGAGCAAAAGAGAGGTGAAGTTTGCGGTGTCGATTTGACTATTAGTTAACCATATGCAAATCTCACAAATACCTTGCAAAGGAAAACCCAGAAAGGAATTTAAAATTAGATTTAAGCAGCTTCAACATGTTAGAGGTTTTTAAACCATGTCTATTACGTACTGTGAAATACATGTCAGAAACATTTATCCTTAAGAATATTCTTTTGAGATACTAGGTGACCGAACAAGACAAAACAAAATTGGAAAGAGTAATGCTTTGTTAAAATGAAAAGATATATCTAGTGAGACATAATTCTCTTCCTCAGGAACCTAATGAAAAATGTTTTCACATATTAAAGCAGGCTACACATATTTGTCAAAAATAAATTGTGTCAAGCACAGTGTTTTTCTTTGATCTTTTAGGTAGCAAAATGTAGTGTACGCAAGGTGGAAATTAGCCTCGTTCTGAACATTCACACTTGGCAAACCAAGATTGGCAAAAGAGAAGACTGATAGTTTTCTGGCATATCAAGAAAGTCAAAGAAGAAATTGCAAAATTAGATAAGAATTCTTATTGAATATAAAACATGGAAAACTTCAAAGAAAGGATTATTTCTTACTGTCACAATGAAAAAAATAAAACCATATGAGTGAATTTAATGATGTAGACTTGCTTCTTACCACTAATTTAAGACTTTATTTTTGTTGAAACCAAATGTAAGCATTGTAAAATGATAGTTGTCGGTTTTTTCAATTATTCAACAAGTTTTAAGCGCCCACTGTGTACCAAGCAAGGCTCTCTGAGGACAGAAAGATGAAAGGTATTATCTCTGTCCCCAGGGAGCCTCATGGAATCAGCAAGTAAACAAACAACTGCAGCTTATGACTGAGAAAAAAAAGACAAGGCTCTGTGCATATATATGAAAAAAACAGCTAGTATTATATATTAGGGAAATCTTCCCAGAACAAGGAAAGCCTTACTGAGATTTACAAAATGAACAGAAGCTCATCCACAAAGAGAGGAAAAGTTTCAGACAGAAGGAATAGCCCGTGCAAGTGCCCAGGAAGAAATTCTCTATGTTCCAAATTAGCAATCTTTATCAGAATTTCATATTCTACAGACATTAATGTTGTATTACACTAGCATGGTTTACCTAATATGTCACCACGAATCCGTGGTTCATTGAACACCTTCTCAAAATAATACAAAAAATACTTCCAAATATCTTTCTCAACTTTATGACCATTTTTAAATTTCTGAACAATAAAATATTAGTTATTTATACTGAGTCAATAAATAAAAAGATACATAGTATTTTTATAACTTACTAGCCAATTAAAGTGTTATCAGGTACTCATTTAACAAATGTGTATTTGTTTATTTATCTGGAAATAAGTCTAGAAGAGATTGTTTACTATAACTGGATTAGTAGCTCCAACAATATAAAGACCAGCATCACTGTGATTGTCTTGGCCTTCTCCTTGTAGTACAAGACTAGAAAATGGTGAAGTCCCAGGCATTCTGACCAGAGCTATAGGAAAGAAAGTGAACAGTATAATTCCATCCTCATATTTCTTCTTCAACAAAGAGTAGAAATCTTTCCAGAATCCTCCAAGAAGGCTTCCACTTAAGTCATATTGGCCAAAAATGTATGACAAAGGAAGTGTAGACAACAATTATAACTTTTCTAAAGATTATATTTAATATCATATAAAACAGATATACTTGGTGTTAGCCAAGTGGATGAATATTAGGAATGAATGCTGGACCTACTGGTAATGTTTAATAATGAAAGAATCAGAAATTTGATAAAGAAATAGACATTTCTGAATTTACAAGAGGTGTATACCTGTAAGTGAAATCATTATGGCCTTGTTGGAACAATCATCTAACCTCTTTGTTCTTCAGTACCCTCATGGGGAGACTGAAAGCCCTAGGTAATATATAACATGTATGTTATAAAGATGAAATGAGAAGTCATATATGAAAATGCTGTGTGAGTTAAGAGGCCTATAAAATATTATTTCTTATTATTGGAACTGTGTTATTATTTCTGGGACTGTAATGGGCTAAAGATACGGGTGTGAATCATCAAGTAATACTTATAATGACAGAGACATTTCTTTTAACCACTTCCATTGCCTATTTAAGCCACCACATCTAATCCCTATGATGAAGGTCAAAATCAAAATGTATTTAAACCATGTGTTTCTATTAAAAAAAAACAGTGTCTACAAGTACTTACCAGAAGAATAGTCACTATAGCCACATTCACAGACTTTACATTTTTGAGAGCTTACGTAAAAAAAAAAAAAAAAAGAGGTTTTGAAAGTTTAAATTTGTATATATGGTCCTAAATCTTTGTGAAAAGAAGTAATAGAAAAACAAATTTAATCTCAAGTATAAAGGAAAAAAATCATGATAGTCAATGTGGCTGATGAAAATTTCCAAAGATAACAGCAGCAATTTCTCCTGTCCCACATGGTATTCTGCAATGTGACTTTGCCATGCCTGCGCTCCAGATGAATCTATTTATACAGCCTATTGAATCTGGGCAAATCTTTTGACTGCTTGAGCCGACAGGCTATGGCAGAAGATGTGGTATGTGACTTCTGAGGTAAGGTCCTCATAAGGCTTAAAGCTTTCAGTTGGGTCTCCTGTAGTGCTTGCTCTTGAGAATCGCCCCTCAAAACCCTGCCACCATGCTATAGGAAGCTCAAGTCACAGGGAGATACTAAATATAAACATTCTAGTTGAAAGTGACAGCTGAGCCCCCAGCCAATAACCAGTTTTAATTGTCAGCCGGGGATCTGTACATTTGTAGACATTCAACCTCAGCAACTGCTCAGATGTCTTCAGGCCCCCACTATCTGACATCAAATACGTCCAAGAAACTCAAGTGACAGTCATGTAGCTAAGCCCAGTCAACATACAGGAAAATGAGAGGAAAAAGATAATGGAGTGGTTCATTAAAGAACAAGAGAACCAGTATAATCAAAGGTGAATAAATGAGTAAAAGGCTATTTACATGACATTAGTTCTTTAGTGTTGACTGATTACCATGTTCTATCCTGTCCTGGAGTACATTCTATACATTATGGCACTGTGTCTTCACATGATCATCTCAGGTAGGGACAATCATTATCCCCATTTTACAGAGGAATAAACTGAGACACATACAACTTAAGCAAAATGGACACCTAACTAGTGAATCTTTAATGTCATTTCCATTAAGATTCCTTTAAACACATTAGTGGCAAGGATAGGTAAGGAATCTCTGGTGTACAATGAGCTAGGTGTTAGATTCTTGTTTCCAGCATGAGTGATTTTCATGCATCCTGCTGGATGAAAGGAGGAAAAAGGGGGGAAAGAAAGGTTGAAGGGAGAGAGAAAAAAGAAGGTGAGTCATATATTTTTATGCTACAATTATTATGCCTATAGTTATATGAGGAACAATTCAGAATAGTAATTTACTCATCAATTCATTTAAGACATGTGAGTGAGGTTTTAATACATATGTACCAAGTGCTGTCTTATCTTCAGAAAATAACAATAATTTATAAAAAGGGAAAAGAAAAAAGAAAACAAATAAACAAACAAACTAGTCCTCATGCCAGCATGGAGCTCACATTCTCAAAAGGAGTGGGTTTCTTATCAAAGAATAGACTCTGCTGTGAATTATGTGTACTTTTTTGCGCAAATTTTTTGAGGGAACAATGAGGACACACATTCTACTTGTATAGTACTAATTCTGCATCTATATAAATGTTTTTAACTTTCATCTATGCTTATTCATTAAAAATATAACTCTAGAAGCCAATAATGATATCTGCATGCAAGTAATACCTTAGAAGATGATAATCGGTTTTGTTGAATTTGCCACGAACTTGCAACAAAAGCATTTTTGGTCAAAAAAGAGCAATGTACTTTCTTCATGTCCTTTAGGCAACAGGTAACAATCTAGCCAATATTTTTACAAAAATTATTTTAAAAATCTCTTGGAAAATATTGAAACAGTTTTTGTACACTGTAGGCTATAAGCTAACAGTTATTAAATATTTTGATGAACACGGCAAGAGAGCTGCCATGAGCCCCTTTGGACTTCTTTCTGGAGAGTGTCATCTGATTGTGCAGGAAATGGGAAGAAAAATTTCCTCAGATGCCAGGACAGAAGAAGGCAGTGTGAGGAAAACCTGCAAAGTGGCCAGAGGTGGAGCAGGAAGTGAAGACCAGGATTCTGGATCAGTGTCAAAGTGAGATCTCTGGTTCCACCAAGATGATTCAACAAGAGGATAAGAAAATCACATGAGAGAAAAACATGGATGATTTTTCAGGAACACTAAATGGCGCTTTAACTGTATGAAGAGAGAAGGCTTGATCATAAGGATATTTACAAAACTTATCCCCAAACTTCCAGAAGCCTATGAGTATCAAATTTTGGAATTTCATTCTTATGTTATCAATTTTCAAAAGACAACTCTGGGATTAGCGCCCTCAGCCCAGTGGTTAGGGCACTGGCCACATACACCAAGGCAGATGGGTTTGAACCCTGCCCAGGCCTGCTAAACACCAATGACAACTGCGACAAAAAAATAGCCAAGTGTTGTGGCATGCACCTGTAGTCCCAGCTACTTGGGAAACTGAGGCCAGAGTTCCAGGTTGCTGTGAAGTGTGATGCCACAGTACTCTACTGAAGGCAACATAATAAGACTTTGTCTCAAAAAGAAAAGAAAAGACAACTCTGAGCTGTCCCAAATCACCAGTATGGATGAGATCCCGGTCACATGACACGTGCTATCCAACAGAACTGTGGATATCCAAGGAGTCAAGACCAAGGCTGTTAAAGCTTAGCAGACATTAGGAAACACATTTTACTGTTGTTCTAGCCTGTTGTGCAGATGGGACAAAGCTGCCACCTGTGATCATCTTTAAAAGAAAATAATTTCTGAAAGAAAAGATACCAAGTAGAATTATTATCTACCTGCATGAGGAAGAATGGATGAATGAAAAAGGCATGGAAATCTGGTTTAACAGAGTCTAGTCAAGAAGGCCTGGATGGTTACTTAAAAAAAAAAAAAAAAAAAAAAAAACAGGCTTTCCCTGTTTTTGACCACTTCAAAGCCCATGGTACACAAAGCCCAAAAGCAATCACAGAGCTCTTGAAAACCCAATGTGCTGTGATACCTGGTGGACTAACCAGCCAACTGCAACCTCTTGGTGTGCTAGTAAACAAGCCCTTTAAGGCTTTAATGGAAAAAGAGGGGGCACTGTGGATGCAGTCATCTGGCAATAATTTAACAACTACAGGCAGAATCACAAAAGCATCCACCACCCAGGTTTATGATTGGATTCTAAGATCGTGGGAGGGTGTCAAAAAGGAAACAGTTGTGAGATCATTTAAAAACTGCAGCCTCAGCAATGCTATTGATGGAACTGAGGACAATGAAACTTACTGGGATGAGGAAAGTGACTCTTTAGAAGACTCCAGCAATGTAGAAATTGAAGGTGATACTCCTGATATTGATGGTGATGGAGAGCTCTTCATGTTCTATGAAGCCTAAATATCATACATTTATTACTGGTGCATAAAATTTCTTAGATCCTGTATCTGTTCTTGTGTTTTGTAATTTTTTGTTGCATGAAATTTCTTGTGCCATAATACATTTTAAAAAGCTAAAATCCCTTTATAACACAAAACCAAGTACCTAAACATAATTAAAAATAATTCATATTAAAAAAACTAAAATGAAAATTTTTTTCCCTGAAAGTGTGGGCTAAAACCATGGGTGCACGTTATATATGGGAGCACTTTATACATGACAAAATACGGTACCTGGAAAGACAAGAAAACCACATAGAAAAGTTATTAAAGACAAAATTCAAGAATAAGAAGAAAAGTTGCAATGGAAAGCTGATAAGCTTTGTTTTAGCCTCAAAACTTTATGATTTTACTTTGCAAGGAACTCATATTCACTTTTCATGGTCTGATAATCTAGGTCAGATAGATACAGTCCTGGTTGGTAGAGAAAAAAAAAAAAAGTTGGTAGTCTTTTAATTCCAGGAAGCTTTCTGTGAGTTGAATCAGAGATATTATTGTGTAGGGTGTTTCACCACCAGATCGCTCTTCCCTCCCTAGACTGGGCTGACCTCAGAACCGAATGACATATTTCTTCTTAGTACCTGCACTGCCACACAAATCCCTAATGACACCACAGCTATAGAACAAGGAGACTCAAATAATGTCTATTTTTGGAGGAAACTCGGGCTTTATCACTTTTTTGAAGGTGACATGGGAAAGTAGGGCAGGACTAATCACAGGTAAGATTGGATTTAAAAAAGAAAAAAAAAACCTTTTCATAAAACACTGAATGTTATAACAAAAATGAATCATAGAATTTGTAGGTAAGGGTAAGAAATCATTACTAACGGAGCCAAATCTTCAATAAGAGCAGCAAGAGATCTTTTTACAATGAAATGAGATATCTTTGTATTTAAAAAAACTTCAAACTATTTTAGTTCTTTTTAAAGTAATTCCTAAGCCCTCCCCAACTACTCAATGAATAAAATATTCTAAAATATTCTATTGTAGCTCATCCAAAGTGCGTGAGTTGTGTTTCACAGGCAAATCGTTGTTTTCCATGATCTAACATTAATTTTATTTGAAGGGACTTCCCTAATAACTCAGAAAGTCTTTAAAATGCCAACTTCCATTTTCACAAGACCCTCTGATTCAAGTTATGGCATCTTTAGAAAAGCTAAGTTGCAGAACGAAATTCTACCCTGAATGCTGCCGACACAGGCCTGAGCTCCCCAAGGAGCCCACACGAGCCTTGTCAATGCTCTGAGGTAAGATTTCTTTCACTTAATCTGTATGGGCTTTTTTTTTTTTTTTTTTTTTTATCATTTTTGGTGAAGCTGATTCACATTCAATTCCACATTCTTTGAGGCGTTTTATTCAGAAAGCTCACACTGACTTCATTAAGAGGAACTGTGAAGTGCAGCTCCACTTGGCCCTGGAAGCTTCTTCTGCCTGAGGAAGCACAGGAGCAGGCTGTAGGCAGTTAATGTAGCATCCATACTCACAAGGTTTTGCCTGACAGGCACTACACACAGGAATATTCTCATCTCCATTGATTTTCCCCTTAACTTTGTCTGATGAATCTCTTCTAATTTCCAAAAAAAAAAAAAAAAAAACCACTTCATTACTTAGTTACATTTTTTAACTGTTTCCACATGTAGGCACTATTTCCGTGTCATATATAGTAGATAAGCGTATTTTTCCTTTGCTTGTATGTGGATTACCTCAGTTGAGGCAGTCAGGCGGTGCTTTTGAGTGAGGGGAGAATTAAAAATAGGATGTCCAAGTTCAGAACTTGGTCTTTAGTCTCAATAATAAGGACACAAAAATTGCTTCAAAACATCCCCAATCCTGATCTCAAGGTCAGCTCTAAACCCACAAGATGATAGAGAAACTCCTCACACCTAAAAAGCTTAGAAAATTCCTGGCCAAATCCACCTGCTCTGAAGAATTCCAAATTCATAAAACGACTCCCTATTTTTAGAGACCACAGTGAAGACACTTCAGATTGATCCAATGTGGTCCTACATCCCACACAGCACACTACATGGGTGAGGACCTACTCAGGCTGGTCTGAGTGTCATCCCAGGCTGGGCATTCCTATGGGCACATTTTTGATGGGATTTCATGTCTAGGCTTGCCTTGGACTGCTGTCATTCCTCAGAGAACATTTTAAGTTTTAATATAAACTCCATCAAGAATGATTTAAGGGTGTTTCTTTGCTCACTTTGAAGCTAGGTAGGACCAAAACTCTTAATGGTATTTACAATATGGCAGCTATTTGCTTGTTCTGATTGAAGCATAGAATAAGGTGACCAGATGTCCTGCTTTTGGTGGAACAGTCCTGATTTTTAACAATTTTTCCTGTGTCCCATGGTGTTTTTAAAAAGTCCCAATTTTTAGAAAGAATGCATGACAAGCTAGGGAATGGCAGGAGAATTGGAAGGGAATAGACGGTTTTTGGCTGCCATGTGGCTATTTCACCAGGATATGCATTTTATATTATTTTTGTTAATTTTATAATGTTAAATTTTAATAATAACAAATAATTGTTGAGAACTGATTATCAAGAACTGCTTATCAAAGTTCACATTGTTGATCAGTTGTTAGAATTCCACCACCATTGTCTGGACTTAATGAACAATGGCATTTTTTGGCATTGGCAATGATGAAAACATTTTGTAACTGTCTCGCAGATGATACACATCATATTGTGTGCTAGTGCTAGTTAAGTGATGTCAACAAATCAGCTATTCAGATAATTTAGGTAAGTAATTCATTTATTCATGAATTTAGCAGACAGTACTCCTATTACTTATATTTTATAGTGGTGGCAAAAAGTCTAGCACCAGCCTTGAAAGTGACATGAGGTATCATTATTAAAAAAATATATTGATAAGGAAAAGGTTAATTCTTAGGCATCAGCAAAAATCACAATAGAGAACAAATGGCTAGAAATATTTCATCATTTTGAAACAAACCATGTTCCATACAATAATGCACTAAAAATTGTGGGATA